>JAJSOF020000013.1:158733135-158835635 GCA_025594305.2 Periplaneta americana
TGATCTATGATTCTCTGCCGATACTGGGGTAGGTACTTTTCGATTCCTAGTCTGAAGAAATCTGTTGCTTTGGAGTTGAAGTTGTCAAGCCAAGTTTGTAAAGTTCCTTCATTATCAAAGAGTTAGATAAAGAACGGAAAAGGTGAATATCTTACGGCGCAAGATCGGGGTAGTACGGAGGATGTGGAACACCTCCCAACCAATCTCCTGGATAGCTGCTTTCGTCATGTTAACGGAGTGCGGGCGTACATTATCGTGTTGCAGCAGCAATTGATACATTCTTCCAGGTCGTTTTTCTTCAGTTGCGGCCGCAAGGCGTTTGAGATGTTGGCAATAAATGTCAGCAGTTATGGTTGCATTTGTGAGAAGAAATTCTTAGTACACGACTCTTATTTTATCCCACCAGACTCATAACATCATACTAACTTTTGACGAGATGCCGTGGGTTAAAATGACAGAACGATTTCAATTTATTTCATAAATTAAAATGTATCCTGTAGGATATTTCGTCAATTTAAGTTAATATATTCGCGAAATAGCTTTTTACAGATATGACAAGAGTTCTCATCTTCTCGATAACTCAGTAAATGAAAGTATTTAGTTCAAAATAATGTTACAGCCTCAAATATTTGTTTAATTTTTTCTGTTTTAGTAATCATAATTTCTACAGTTATTGTCAAATGTTTTCCCATGAATTTCATATTGCAGGAGGCCATGCCGGCCAATATTAAGTTAGCAACTTAAATAGGTACCTTATTTAATAGTAATATAATTTATTATGTTATCTTCTTATTATTATTTATTTATTTATTATTATTATTATTATTTGCGAAATATTCTTATTGAAATATTACACCAATTCTCGGCTCTTTGGAATCGAAAAAAATGTTAACTCGTGTGATGTTAGTATGACTATTACACTTTACTACGTCATACTACTTTTGACCAATAAAATGGTACAAAAGGACATCTCTCAACCAATCATGGCTGCATATCGCACAATTTTATCACTTCCCTAACATTTGTTTCTTTGTTTGCCAACATTTCAAACTGCAAATTCTTTACGGTAATATGAAACATGCTTTGCGATCGTCATTTGTTTTCCGCATAGATAGTCAACTGAAAATGGCGGCTCCGTTGAAACGTTCTGGTGAAGCTAACATTAGTGAAATAGAATTTCAGTAAGTCAATTGATGTTTTATTGTATTAGAGTACTTTATTTCTTCTAATCTTCATATACTTTCCTCTAATCGTGTAATAGTTAAATCCCACTCGAGTTTTGATTTTCTCTAGATGAATCAAAACCTCTAGTGAGATTACTATTGACTGTTTCGTTTATATGACGTCATTCCATTTTCGACCAATGAAGTGTAATGAAATTTTTAATTCTAACCAATCACAGTCACACTTTGCGATAATTTTTGCAGCTAGATTTATCGCTATAAATTTATCGCATGGTCGTTCTTTTGTTTAGTCGTTATCGCCAACTTTTTCCCCGTAAATCGATGATCATGAATACATTAAGATGCAACTACACGGTTAAACTTTTCTTTCAACTTCACGCATTCAAGCAGTTAATGCAAGATTGATATTTAATATTAATTAATATGTTTACGCAGTGAAGACGACGTTCAAAACGGCGCACCATGTAGACACAAAATCTTCATGCATCTTAATTGAACGTACGTTTTAAACTTGATTATTTCAATATTCCTCCCAGATTGCACGCATACGCGATTGGAATATTGAACTGTGTAGATGCAGCTTTAGTTCCGTTACACACTACAGCGAGAATGCGTTTTTCGAGCTATGAAAAATGCTTTCCTGTAGCACGAATAACGGTCGAAATAAGATACAGCTGACATTGGTCCTGCTCCCACAGGTAACCTAACCTATAATTGTAGCCCATAAAATTTGTATTATGTGAATGAAATTAAACAATTAATAGAAAGCCAGACCAGCGAATAGGGATTATAAAGAATGGACACTGAGCGAATTTTCCTGTGTTTTGTTTGTCTGTGCGCCAGCGGTTAGTTCCACTTTCAAGCGCTAGAGGTTAGTGTAATCGAGCATACGCTAAGATAATAATTGAGAACAGATTTTTTTTTTTTTTTTTTTTAATATTGGTCGACCAGCAAACTTGCTATACAGACCACTGTAGAACAGATTTGAGACACAGGATCCAAACATCGCCTACCTTATTGCATAATCCAGTAACGCTTTGCTTCAAATAAATTCAAGTTAACAGCTTTTCCTTATTTCTCGGTGACAAACTAGTTGTAATAATAATATTTTATATTTCAGATATAATAAATTATATTATAAAACAATATAATTCATTATAAAATTAAGTATCAAATTCGTTTAATATTTGTATATAATATAATATAGGTATATGGTTTTACTTCTCGTAAGAGTTTTGTTTTTCATTTTCAGCGCTATCAAATCATTACATATTTTAATTGTTGTTGGGACCAATGTCTCAACTCTCATTATAAAGGAACTCTAGAGTCTAGACATTACAGTTAATGACGGATTTATTATTTTATGGATCCAATTTATTTTATTTGAGTACATAATGTACCTAGATGTATTAATTATATGTGTTATATTTCCGCTGTGTCGACTGCTAGCTGGTGTGATGTCAGCGCCAACTCTAGGGAGAAAGCGGAATCTCACGCTTTAGCTGGCTTGAAGGTCATTGAAATCAGTCCGGCTACATCAAAGGTACCGACGCGAAGTGTCCATTCTTTATAATCCCTATTCGCTGGTCAGATGTTCAAATTTATGTAACATCGCATATCAAACCCAAAGATCTTGTATAGTAATATTTACAAGGTCTTTGATCAAACTGCCTTCCGTATGGCGTAATAAAATTTGTTTTTTAATTATCTATGCAGAGATGGCTTCACTGTGTAGCAACATATGTCTCGCTATAGCGTGAATACATAAGCATTGCTATAAAGCTGTTATTACATAGTTCTTAGTTCTCGGTGTAGTGTGTAATGTAACGATGAAGTACTAAATAAAGTGTGAAATCCTACTTCCACATCTACATCTTCATCTTCTAATTCCATGTCCATTGTAGGCTATGTGAATAAAATTATATTCCTTCATTGAGATTTGATAACTGCGTTTTCACCAATTCATTTAATTAATGTATTAATCAGGTTTCTAATTATATTATAAAATGTTTAAATTAAATTATGATTTCAGCAGATAATAAAAATGTATTTCTGTTATAATAATAAGAGAAAAGCGTAGTACATATGATTAACATTATTAAACTTGTATTTCGCTTTTCGCAATTGGCATTACTGAATAACATCCAATTTCTTTATTGCAGTAATCGTTATTCATCTGTTTCGACGTCACAATGTCTGAATAGGTTAAGTATTCGTAAATATACAATTATTAACATTTTGTGAGCGAATTTTAGGGATATATTATTTACATTTTTATTTTATTCACGGAATAGTCCTAATAAATGTCACTCGAGGTCTGAGATTTCCCGATAAATCCACGAGCGAAGCGACATTACTATAGATAATCTAGAATATTTTTTGCTTCTTCATAATACGTACTCTAGCGGAGAATTAGAAATGCTCATATTTTCATGTCGATCGTTTGGATATGAGAAAGTTTCACCCAATGGGATAGCAGAAAATATGTGTCCAGCATAAGAAAATTAATGTTTGTGTTTCGGAAATAATGTGAACGTGTATGGTAGCTAGGTTATTTTTGGGACATCACAAATACGGAAGTGAAAAATTGTGAAGTTCCTACAGGATATGCAATCTGGCCGACCGTTTTAACTGCTCTTAATAAATCAAACCAAATCCTGTATTGATCCGAAGTCCTTTTTTTTACAACTTTAAACCCATTTTAGTGCATTTAAGAGAGCATTTCCAATTTTAGAAAGCTTTTTGCTCCATCAACCAATCAAACCATACTGGAATAACAAAACGATGGGGCGAAAGGGAGGAAGAGGGGGGTGAGAAACCCCCTCATCGTAGAAGCTGATTGTTGTGCTATAAACGCCTGCAGACCCTGGGAAAGGGAGTGGGGGGGGGCGCAGGGCGCTATTAGAGGTGAACTAAATTTTTTTCTCATCGTGAATTTTTTTACGCTAACTTTAAAAACTGTAGATTTTCATATAACCAACCCTTCTCCGACGTACTTTGCCAGTCTTTCCCCAACACCCCCTGCAACCCCTGCAATTAGGTTCACTAGAAAAAAAATGCGCGGTTCTCCTAAAGCCTACTTACCATTCTAATTGCTGTCCGTCTGTCCGTCAGTTCAGCATTTTTTTTTTGAAGCGGAACAAATGAAGCTCTAGAGAAACGCAGTTCAGATTTTTTTGGTACATGGTTCTGCTTTTTGCTTTAGTCAAGTTTTATGCACTTGGACATATATACATTTTTTTAACTTGTGGATTACGCACAATTGCAAGATAAGAGGAGATACATTCGGTTTATGGCAGCACTCTTAACTGATAATGACAACTCATGATGTCGCCGCCATTTTAGAAGCAAGGAGCGGAACAATTAGAATACGTAAACGAGTAGTTTGCAACCTGTGGACGGAAGCGAGTTGTTTTAACCAGCTGCAAGCCATGTAGCTTCAGTATAATTGATTAAAGCTAGATTGCATTTTGGCGAGATGAATCCGAGGATACGTCAGATGTTTACCGGATATTCACCTTACTTACTTACTTATTTACTTACTTACTTATTTACTTACTTACTTAATTACTTATTTACTTACTTACTTATTTACTTACTTACTTATTTAGTTACTTATTTACTTATTTATTTACTTACTTATTTACTTACTTACTTACTTATTTACTTACTTATTTACTTACTTACTTATTTACCTACCTATTTACTTACTTATTTACTTACTTACCTATTTACTTATTTACTTACTTACTTATTTACTTACTTATTTATTTACTTACTTATTTACTTGCTTGCTTGCTTACTTACTTACTTACTTACTTACTTACTTACTTACTTACTTTACTTACTTACTTACTTACTTACTTACTTAATTACTTACTTACTTACTGGCTTTTAAGGAACCCGGAGGTTCATTGCCGCCCTCACTTAAGCCCGCCATCGGTCCCTATCCTGAGCAAGATTAATCCATTCTCTATCATCATATCCCACCTCCCTCAAATCCATTTTAATATTATCTTCCCATCTACGTCTCGGCCTCCCTAAAGGTCTTTTCCCTCTGGCCTCCCAACTAACACTCTATATGCATTTCTGGATTCGCCATACATGCTACATACCCTGCCCATCTCAAACGTCTGGATTTAATGTTCCTAATTATCTCGGGTGAAGAATACAATAATTCGTGCAGTTCTGTGTTGTGTAACTTTCTCCATTCTCCTGTAACTTCATCCCTCTTAGCCCCAAATATTTTCCTAAGCACCTTATTCTCAAATACCTTTAACCTATGTTCCTCTCTCAAAGTGAAAGTCCGAGTTTCACAACCATACAGAACAACCGGTAATATAACTGTTTTATAAATTCTAACTTTCAGATTTTTTGACAGCAGACTGGATGATAAAAGCTTCTCAACCGAATAATAACAGGCATTTCCCATATTTATTCTGTGTTTAATTTCATCCCGAGTATCATTTATATTTGTTACTGTTGCTCACAGGTATTTCAATTTTTCCACCTCTTCAAAAAATAAATTTCCAATTTTTATATTTCCATTTCGTACAATATTCTCGTCACGAGACATAATTAGTTATTATTATTATTATTATTATTATTATTATTATTATTATTATTATTATCATTATTATTATTATTTCTTGAAACTTACCTACGTTGGAATAAAAGAGAGAAATCTGCCAAGTGAAAACAAGAACTCAGATAAATGCATATTGCTAAAGTTTGTAATAATAAATATGCTATAAACTTTCATTTACCTGGTTATACTGGTAACAAACGTAATAAGCTTTAAGATCTTGGCTTTCCGCCCCATATAAGTCAGGAAATAATCATAACTTCCTTATTTTCGTGAGAATATGTTCGCTTGAAACTATTTCTGCATTTTGATACAAAAAAGTTTAAACTTCTGAGGAATAATTAATTCCAGAAGCCTTTATCTTACGCCAAACGCAGGCAATAACAGAACCAGAGTCTGTAAACACCCCTATTTCATCCCTTATTTGCGTGGTGGTAACCTAACCTTTAAAAAACATTTTCGCTTTCCTGCACCCTCCTACTCCCTCTTTTGCCATTCTGTTTGTGAATCCCCCCCCCCGCTCCCACCAGCGCAAAGGGAGAGGAGAAAAAAAATTAGCGTTGAGCATATAACAGAAGACTGTAGTTCCAGAGCCTTCATATTTTATAATTTAGACCGTGGTGTATAAAAAACGAAGGCCGTGAAAGAAATCCAGGAGCAAGTAACTTAAAGTTTTGATGAAGTCTCTTACACATTCAATAGAGGGAGTAACTCAAACACAGGGAGAGGAGTCAACAAAACTCGATCCAAAATATCGATCATCTTAGCTAAACTCAGACCATATCGCAGGATTCTCTCATTTCTGCGACTAGTTTATCTTTTTTTACTATTCATAATGTATAATACTAACTAAAACAAACAGTATGGCGTACGTATGATTCATTATACAGTCTATACAATAATTTAAATAACCACTATGTAACATTAAAATAAATAAATATGTCAAATAAATTGCACAACCACATTTTTCCTCCATTTTCATTTTCACGAATTTGTCTACGTAATAGTCCCGACGCTGTTATTTCCGGCGTGACTCCGCCTCTTTGCTTACGTCTTAGAAAGTCAAGGCTCTATAAAGTCTAGGTAGGTAGTATCGTTCGCCATTTTTGTTCTTATGTTGCCGAGCTACCATACGAGGAATCTATTTGCCACACCGTTAAACATTATCATGTCGTAGCTCCTATGATAATAAATCAAACGCACTGTAATTCAGCAAATAATTGAGCGGCAAATAACGTCCTCGTGTGCTTTCTGCGACCGCCAACAAAAGAGCCAAAATGGTGGGCGATTATATTAAGTATTTATCGAGCCTTAAGAAATGAATCAGTGAATCACAAGACGCACACGTTTAAATGTAGCCGACCTGCAACGCGATTGGCTGCCGGAAATTAGAGCGACGGGACTATGCCTAACTCCATTCCTCAAAAGTGTTTTTAATTGGTTATTTTACAACGCTTTATCAACTACTAACGTTATCTAGCGTCTGAGTGAGATGAAGATGCTAATACCAGTGAAATGGGTCCAGGGTTCAAAGCCGAAAGTTACCCAGCATATTGTACTTAATGGGTTGAGGGAAAATCCAGGAAAAAGACTCAATCAGGTAACTCGTCCCAACCAGGATTCGACCCCAGGCCCGTTCGTTTCACGGTCAGACGTGTTAACCGCTACTCCACAGCGGTGGAGGAGGTTATGTTTTATTTAACGACGCTCGCAACTGCAGAGGTTATATCAGCGTCGCCGGATGTGCCGGAATTTTGTCCCACAGGAGTTCTTTTACATGCCAGTAAATCTACTGACATGAGCCTGTCGCATTTAAGCACACTTAAATGCCATCGACCTGGCCCGGGATCGAACCCGCAACCTTGGGCATAGAAGGCCAGCGCTATACCAACTCGCCAATCAGGTCGACGCACACAGCGGTGGACCTGACAAGTGTTGAGACACTCACTAATAATAATAATAATAATAATAATAATAATAATAATAATAATAATAATAATAATAAATTGAGATGTTGAATTTGAATCTCTAATGTTTTTATTTTTACTATTTGTTTCTACCTCATTCAGTTTTTCCTTCAAGTAATCTCTCTTTTATTCCTAAGCGTACAATTTGCTTCCCGTCTTTTATTGAAATAATTATCTCTATTCGCCTCAACTGGATCCTGTAAGAATTTCAATTTTGCCCTGTGCCTGTTATTATTCGGTTGAGAAGCTTTTGTCATCCAGTCTGCTGTCCAAAAATCTGAAAGTTAGAATTTATAAAACAGTTATATTACCGGTTGTTCTGTACGGTTTTGTTGGACTCTCACTTTGAGAGAGGAACATAGGTTAAGGGTGTTTGAGAATAAGGTGCTTAGGAAAATATTTGGGGCTAAGAGGGATGAAGTTACAGGAGAATGGAGAAAGTTACACAACACAGAACTGCACGCATTGTATTCTTCACCTGACATAATTAGGAACATTAAATCCAGACGTTTGAGATGGGCAGGGCATGTAGCACGTATGGGCGAATCCAGAAATGCATATAGAGTGTTAGTTGGGAGGCCGGAGGAAAGAAGACCTTTAGGGAGGTCGAGACGTAGATGGGAAGATAATATTAAAATGGGTTTGAGGGAGGTGGGATATGATGATAGAGATAGGGACCAATGGCGGGCTTATGTGAGGGCGGCAATGAACCTCCGGGTTCCTTAAAAGCCAGTAAGTAAGTAAGTAAGTAGAATTTGAATACGAGACAAATCAGTTCAACAGTTTAAAAGAAAAGATTGGACATAGATAAAGAGCGGACAAGCAATGTACCAAATTTTAATATCATGTTCATCATAGCAAATGCCACGTTTGATTTGAGAAATGTCAGTTCATATCTGACCAAAGACCCCTTCCCTTCCCTTCCCTTCCCTTCCCTTCCCTTCCTTTCTCTTCCTTTCGTTCCCAATTTCGCGATTTTCAGTCTAAACTATTGGACGGATTTTGTTCATATTGTAAATTTTATTTGTAACAACAATGTAATTTATTCGTCACAACAATAATTCCTTTCTACAATTCACCTTAAACGCTCTCGTCAACAATTGGATTTTCACTCAACACAGTATTCGTTATAGCACTCCACCGACGACAATGACAATTTACTTAGACTATTACGCACAACAATGAACTGTTAATCTTAACTAATATTTACAAAGCACTATTTACAAATCAGAACTACCAGTTCTCAGTTCACAGTTCTTCTATCTCAGTCACTCGAGTTCACAGTATCTCGAACCACAGACTTCAGAGACAGTTCACTGTACTCGAACTCGAGTCCCTCCAACTGCGGTCCACTGCACTCGAACTCAGGTCTTCGGATGCTGACGCAGTTGCGGACGCACACTCGAGTCGAACTCCGGCACACAAGTCTGGCTTGCTTGCTCTGGCTTACTCACTGACTGAATAACTGAAAACTGGAAACTCTGCTCTAGTACGCTGGCGCTTCTTCTTTTATAGCAAAATCATAGTTGCGAGAATTTTCTACAGGTGTGTAGAGAATTATCTGGATATCTTCACATTGACGGACTTCTGGAATCGTCGGGAAGGTCGTTCCACATTCACTGCGTTAAGTAGCAGCTGCGCGCGCAGCCTTCCCTCGCGTGTAGGCTCCTTTCCCTTTCCCCGTGAAGCCCGCGCGATATGCTCTCTCGCGGGACGCTGGTCGTGAGTTCGAATCTCACGTCGCTGTCACAATATTCAGTATCTACGAGTCAATTTATCAGAGAATAATGTAAGTTACATGAAATATAATAATTTTAGTACTATTCTTTCTGTGGAGTGATGGACATGAAATATGTAGTTATTTTAAAGCAAAATTAACGAGTATGTTATCAACATATAATATGAAATTAATGTCACTTTACTCAAAATAAGCGCTGCGAATTGTTTATGATTTTATTTATTACATAAGATTTTGTAACAAAAGAAATGGTTTAGACATTCTCCAAACATTTCAGGGTGTAATGATTTTTATGCGAACTGTTTTTGAAATTAACATGGAAATAGCCATAACCGTAATAGTTTTTAAAAGAGGATTCGTAGGTACATCGACTTAAATCGTTTGTTTGTAGAGTTACATAGCTTATTTTTTGAGATTATAGAAATATTTTCGTGTTTAATGTGGAAAACTAAAGCGAGGTTCATTTTCCAGTTTGGACGGGTAATGAATCATTGTGGGAATATCATTAGTTACTTGATAAAATAATTAAATTATTGTTGTGAAATATTGAGAACGTACGTTTCATGTTCGTTTAATCGATTTCAACTTATCCTTTTACATTCGAAATAAATTAATACATCAAGATGTATGAACTTAACATCGAACGACTAGAAAACATTCGAAGCAGTTTGAACTAGTGGCGCTCTCTTACATGCAGACAGATAACACAAATTTACGCATCTTAGCGTTCATTCGTGTAGACAAGAGCCCATACGACTTGTTTTTTTCCTTTAGTAATACGGAAAGTTGATGGACTTGATGCGAATATGTTTTTAGACTGGTTCCTGATTGTTCCCTCGGATTTTCGATATATTGCGGTAACGTCTTTCAACAAAGTAACATCGAAATATAAGCGTTTTCCTGTTTGCACGCATGATGGCACTGCATGACGGAAGAAAGACCCAAACAAAAGCAGCGAGTAACAGCGAACGAATGGAGTTTGCAAAGAAAATAATAAAAAAGAAGAGAGGGTTTCGCAGTATTTTGTGAGGAGTATGCAAGTGGAAGGCAAAAAAGAAGAACTCCTCTCAAAGGGAGAAGTAAACATGCATTCTACGTAATAACAAAAGACCACATCTTTAACATTTCTTTTTCATTCTGTAAGCCTGCTTTTTATGTAAACAAAGAAATGTTTTATCAACGTCACGTTTTTCTTTGTTGCGACTTTGTGATTTTTATGCTAGACTCGCTGAGACAGTTGAAACAAGCCACGCGTTACATTGTTGATTGTTGGTTTGCTATCATAACTGAATCAATATGGTTTGAGCTTCGTTGGAGTGGAAATAAAAATTAATTTGGTACTGGGGACCGTGTGGTGATAGCACGCATCCCCTCAACCTCTAATCCTGTAATTTTATTCCGAGCGGCATACACACTGTATACAAACGTTGTAGGCCTAAATGCATATCCCAAATAGCAATGTGATTGGTTAATGATTTTATACCATTTCACCATTCTGTATTAAATTCCTGAATGCCATATTGTACACGAGACCATGTTTCTATTGGAGTTTTGCAAATGTTGAAGAAATATTAGGTATCATAGGGTTTCGATGTTTGGAACTGCCTTCGTCTGCAGAATAAAAGGAAGACAACGAAAATACGTCCTATTCGTTTGAGGCAAAGCAATCAGTGTTGCCAAGTCAGCGGTTTTGTAGCTAAATCTGGTGTTTTCAGGACTATGGTTAGCTACAGAATTTTACCGTCAGCGGCTAGCTATTTATTTAGCGTTTTTTTTTCAAGATTCCGGCAGAGGGAAATGATATTTTTAAGTTTTTTCTGTAAAGATGTTATAATTGTTTTTACGTGTACTTGCGGACAACAATGATATTTATAAATTTATAATAAAGCAGAATTTAGTATGGTATTATCACACTTTTTATTGTGCGAGTATAAAATGTCAACGTTTTATGTTAACTCGAGTTGGTGCAACCAATATGAGCAAATGCTGGTAACTTTAGATGCTGGACCCCGAATTCACTTCACCGGCATTATCACCATCTCATTCAGACGCCAAATAACATAAGATATTGATAAAGCGTCGTAAAATAACCTACTAAAATAAAATAAAATAGTTGACAGGACGTCTCCTACTCAGTGTGAAATCAGATTTCGAACCGACTGGTGTGATTGTGAATGTGATTATTTCCGAAGTTCCAATATAATAATATTCTTGATCTACTTCATTCAATTTTGAAGAAATATGCCACGTAAAACTCTGCACGAATATGAAGACGATTTTGCATAGAATATAGAGCCTATAAAGTGACACACACTTTCCATAATTGAATCTAGCCTATATTTATATAAATTTTTTCAGTTCCTAAAACTTATAGTTTGTATTTCAAATTTGGAAGCGATTTGTTAAGAAAAATCTGGAGTTTTTTTACTACAGTTTAGCGGGTTTTTTAAGCTTGTGCAGCGGTAAATGGAATTCTATGTTGGCAACACTGGAAGCAATCAACGGCGATTCTTAAGTGTGTGGCTCATGGCCACTATTGTAATGCTGCAGCAAATCGATTTCAAGATATTAGAAGATTGAAACTTCGACACATATTACGTAATACCCATTTTATGTATCTGTGCCGACGGCTGTTGCTGGAACTAATCCGCCGCTCTGCATGACAGCGTTTGCTCGTCATAGATACTACAGTCACTGTGATAGAGATAAACTGCTGCCGCCCTCAGAAACGTAGTGTCTTCGTATATCGAATGGCTAATATTAATTATTCCGTAAGATACAGATTTTGTATTACTTACATATTTGTTTGCATGTATCTCTTAAAATAATGTTGATGTGCCATATTCATTTTCATTTTTATTATTTACGTAAGCAATGATACATAATGGAGCCAACACAAAAATTATTTTCGTACAAAATCCATACTATATTCACTATTTGAAGTGATTTATTAAAGAATGTATTCTAGACTAATTTAGAACAAAGGATATCATTTTTCTAAATTAGTCTAGAATACATTCTTTAATAAATCACTCCAAATAGTGAATATAGTATGGATTTTGTACGAAAATAATTTTTGTGTTGGCACAAATGATATCCTTTGTTACACAACACAGAACTGCACGCATTGTATTCTTCACCTGACGTAATTAGGAACATTAAATCCAGACGTTTGAGATGGGCGGGGCATGTAGCACGTATGGGCGAATCCAGAAATGCATATAGAGTGTTAGTTGGGAGGCCGGAGGGAAAAGGACCTTTGGGGAGGCCGAGACGTAGATGGGAAGATAATATTTAAATGGATTTGAGGAAGGTGGGATATGATGATAGAGACTGGATTAATCTTGCTCAGTATAGGGACCGATGGCGGGCTTATGTGAGGGCGGCAATGAACCTCCGGGTTCCTTAAAAGCCAGTAAGTAAGTAAGATATCCTTTGTACCGAAAACGGATGCTCCATGGACCGAATGCTCTACGTCCTTAGGAGTCGACTGAACAGTGTCTGCCTCTCCTAATGCTTCAGTTAAGAATTTCTTTTCTTCAGTGAACATGATGTGGACATCCCAAAAATCCAGAATGAATTTAGAAACTGTTCGAGCCATGCTTGCTATCTCAAGCAATCTCAACATGACTTCTCAGTAATTTGCTGCAGAATTTGGAATCCAGAGAATACCTGCTTAAAATAAGTAATTATTCTGAAAACACCAGCAATTTAAGTAGAATGAATTGTTATAGTGTGTAAAGTATCCTATTTTAATTCTTTAAAGTGTACAATAACAATATGAGTGAATAGCATACTGTTAAAAGTGTTTTTTTTTTTTCATATATCTGTATCTGTACCCGGAAAGCATAAAAAAATCTGGTAACCTTAAGACTCATTCTCAATGAAAATTAAACATAACGTAAACGTTAACTTAACGTTACAGTAAAATCAAGAAGTCATACCATCATTCACGATGGGAACATTAACATAACAGGAAACATACTTGGTAACCATGGAAACATAACAACGACGCCATTTCCTCATATTCTGTCGTATACTTCAGCGCTCCACGATTGTGTTCTGTTTGCAAATCACGTAAGCATAAGCATGAAAGTTTGGAGTTTGCAAACTTTCATGTTAACGTCTTACGGTAATGTTTATGTCAATGCTTATGTGAATCATTGTGAATGATCCCATTTGATAGCCTGGGCGCAAACTTCTGTGTTTATGTTACGGTTATGTTTAATTTTCATTGTGAATGGGCCTTTAGCCTTTCGAGTATCTTCAAATTTCGACGTGGGCAAGAAATGGCCTGCAAATTTTGCCTGGAGACATAAACCAGGAGCAGGTCCTTTTCACGAGCCAGAAATACACGGGAAAAGCTTCCTTACGGCGTTCGTCTTGACCTCCGTGGTCACTGAAAGATAGGGGAGGAAAAGAAAATAGACATTCAGAAAAATTGCATGGAGAGAAAAAGAAAAGACAAATGACGTTCTGATTGTGAACATTTTTTCTGTTTGCAGGAGTTGGCATTGTGCTGATAACGGTCAGCGGGGTGGCGTGGAGGCTAACAGCGCACGATGCTCCATCCTGTCGCATGATGTTGGGCCTCGGGGGTGGCGACGAAGGTGGGGCGGAGCCCAACAGAAGGTTTGTTCCACGACTGCCGCCATCATACGGACGCCCCCACCATCCGTACGCTGGTAAGTGCGAGGAGATACAAGAACTCTCCTTCAATAAGCAAATGATTTTATATTAGCATCTGATTTGGAATTATGACTATTTATGTAATGTAATACAATAGGGATGGAAATAAGTAGAACTCAGCCATCACCGCTCCCATTTTATAATCTCTAGAAGGTGAGTGGTCAGCATTGTTACATTACATAATAACAGGGGCATCCCACTGAATGGGGGAAGTAATTCCCTTAAAAAAATAATATCAAATTGCTGTCCAGGTGTTAAAACTCATTGCTTACTCCATGATTTATCCAATTTAGTTCAGGAAACATTTGCGGCTATTAATGATAATCCCATCTGAGGCTTATTGTGAGATTTGAAATATGTTTAGATTCAAAAATATTAGAAAGAGTAAATTCTTTTACATATCTCGGATACACATTATCTTTTTTCGATGAAGTAGACATTTCACGGAAAATTTCAACAGTTCATAGCATAAATACACGTCAAAAAATGACTTTCATACTCCATCGGCAAGTCTATCGTGCTATCAAAAAGGAGTGCGTTATATGGCAGTAAAAATTTTTAATAGCCTCCCTGTCGATATAAAAAATGAAACTCAAAACATAAAATTATTTAGGCGAAATTAAAGAAGTACCTAATTTCTCATGCCTTCTATTCTGTAGGTGAATTCATGACATTCAATAACACTTCATGAAATTGATACTAAAACTTTGTGTTGTACTAGTAGACTATATTGTAAATCTCGTCTGTATATATTTCATCTAGACTGTGACTATAAATTAAGACTTTAAATAGTATTAAGTTTTTTGACTTGTTCCATATTCTAGCTGTAAGCAATGTATGAATACCATGGAATGTTAATAAATACAATACAATACAATACACCAAAACAATGGGAATAATTAACAACATTATGAAACCTTCCTAGTACAAAGGCATACTAGAATTCGCCTTTACAAGACCTTGGCGAGACCTGTACTTTGTTACGGCAGTGAGGCATGGACATTGAGGAAGAAAGACGAAAGCAGAATAACGGCTAATGAAATGAAATTTATGAGATATACAGCGGGATATACGAAATGGGATCACAAACGCAATGAAGATGTAACGGAAGAATTACAACTAGAACCTGTAATTAATCACGTAAAACATCAGAACAACTGGATAAATCATCTGCATCGCATGCATAGAGACAGAATCCCAAAAGTCATGCTCCACTATCGTCCAAACGGGAAGAGATCTCTCCGTCGTCCAAAGAAGCGCTGGATTGAAAATTCAACTGTGAGATCGTAACAGGCCATTTGGCCTAATACTTGAAGGGAAGAAGAAGAAGAAGAATGATAATCTCATTTGCAAGCGGGGCGAAGACACTGCGAAACAAGTTCTTGTGGAACATGAGGCTCTGGAGACTAAAATTTGTGAACTATTCCTAACTCACTTACCAGGAAAAGAGACTACAAAGGATATTCTTTCGGAGTATAAGGCTATGTAGAGTAAAACTTGGAAAATATTTTTAATTCACTTACTGTACCAAGAAAAGAGATTATAAGACGTATTATTCTGGAACATAAGGTTATGGAGAGTAAAATTTGGAAATTCTTTGTAACTGACATACCAGGAAAAGAGATTACTTCTAGAGTATAAGGCTCTGGAAAGTAAAATATATATCTTTCTAACTCAATTACCAGGAAAAGAGACTACAAGGGATATTCTTCTAGAGTATAAGGATCTCGAGAGCAAAGATGAACTCTTTCTGAACCGTTCTCCAGACTTCCAGGCATATTTTCCTGCAATATAAGGCACTCGAGAGTAAAGTATAAATTTTTCCTGCACTCATTTTTCTGAAGAAGAGACTATGAGGCATATCCTTCTGAAGTATAAGGATCTCGAATAAATATTAACTATTTCTGAACCATTCTCCAGAAAAGGGAACTTCGGGGCATATTTCCTGGAACATTGGGCACTTGAAAGTAAAGTATAGATTTTTTTCTGACACTCATTTTTCTGGAAAAGAAACTATAGGCATATTCTTCTGGAGTATAAGGATCTCGAATAAATATGAACTCTTCCTGAACCATTCTATAGAAAAGGGGACTTCGAGGCATATTTCTCTGAAATATGAGACACTCGAGAGTAAAGTATAAACTTTTTCTGGCACTCATTCTTCTGAAGAAGAGACTATGAGGCATATTCTTCTGGAGTATAAGGATCTCGAATAAATATTAACTATTTCTGAACCATTCTCCTGAAAAGGGGACTTCGGGGCATATTTCCTGGAACATTGGGCACTTGAAAGTAAAGTATACATTTTTTCTGACACTCATTCTTCTGGAGAAGAAACTATAGGCATATCCTTCTGCAGTATAAGGATCTCGAGTAAATATTAACCCTTTCTGAACCATTCTCCAGAAAAGGGGACTTCGAGGCATATTTATCTGGGATATGAGACACTCGAGAGTAAAGTATAGACTTTTCCTCGCATTCATTCTTCTGGAGATGGGATTGTGAGGCATGTCCTTTTGGAGTATGAGGATCTCGAAGATTGGAAGTGAAATCCATTTGGACCCTTCGTCTCAGAGAGATGAAAGAGTCTAACATCGACATGAAGTTTCTGAAACTTGTGAAAGGTAAATAGAGCTTGCATGTCAATTACGAAAGTCTGTGCTCAGAATCGAAATCGAAGTCTCCCAGTTCATAGTCTGATGTTAATCCACCTAAGGTCTGCATATATTCAATGCGATGATTTTAACTGATTTTCTGTTGCAGCAATGATGTACCCAGAATTCCAGTATCGGCCGCCACCTCCCTCGTACCAAGCATCCATGCAAGAGTACCGGCTGAGGCTACTCCTGCTGGATAGGCATCCCGGCACAGTGGCTCCGGGACAGGCTCCAGGAGGCCATGCCGTGTCCCCGCCACCTACATATCGTTCTCACGCCGGTAGCACACTCAGGTACAGTTCTGACTTCATAGCTCCAAGTATGAAGGCAGAGTTACAAAGGAAGCTTCATACTTAATTATTTTTTAAACAGCGTTTGAAAATTTTTCCCGTCACCACTTAAAAAAATACTGTACTAGTGGGAACACTAACAATGTGCCATTTTTATTATTGCGATTTTCTATTTACTGACCTCAGTGTCAACCAGTCGCAAAGATTACAAAGTTTTCATAATTCTTTTGTTCGCTTCGTCTGCGATGTCCGTCGCGCTGACCACATTACCCCATCCTTCCAAACTCTAAACTGGCTACGGCTTAACGAACGTAGAAATTTTCATTCCCTAGTTCTCCTTTTCCAAGTCTTCCCAGCTACAGCTACCTGCCTTGCCATAACTCCACCAGATTAAATAAATTTAATATTTGTGTTATGCAAAGTAATGTTTTGAACGAAATTAGCAAGATCACAATTTTATAATGAAGTAACAAAAAATCAGTTATTGGAAATTATCTTCCTACTTACAAATTTTGAACAGTGTAGAACTCCTTTACTCGGAATCAGAAATTAGTTTCCAAAATAAGACACGGAAGGTAATTTAGAATGATATGTCTCACTTCCAAAATTGTGAGAAAATATAATTCACCACCTTTAAAGAGAAAACAAAACATGTTAACTTGGAAGACACAGATCATCTAATAATCAATATCATCATAGGCAGTAATTAAGATATCTCAACAAGTTAGCTGTGTATCTTTATTACCATTATAATTACCTAACATTATTATTATCATTATTATTATTATTATGGTTATTATCATTATTATTATCACTATTATTATCGTTATTATCATCATCATTATTATTACTATTATTATCGCTATCACCATTATTATTATTATTATTGTTATTATTATTATTATTATTATTATTATTATTTTCAATATTAATGTGGTTATTATTATCATTATTATTATCTTCATTACCATTATCATTATTGTTATTATTCTCATTATTATTATTATTATTATTATTATTATTATTATCATTATTAAGATTATCATTATTATCACTATTATTATTATCGTTATTATTATCATCACCATTATTACTATTATTATCGCTATCACCATTATCATTATTATTGTTATCAATATTAATATGGTTATTATGACTATTATTGTTATCTTCATTACCATTATTATTATTATTGTTATTATTCTCGTTATTATTATTATCATTATTATCACTATTATTATCGTTATTATCATTCATTATTATTACTATTATTATCGCTCTCACCATTATTATTATTATTATTATTATTACTATTATTATTATTTTATTATTTTATTATTATTATTATTATTATTATTATTATTATTATTATTATTATTATTATTATTATTATTATTATTTCCTGGTTTCTCCTCGTACTGGTTTTCAACTCTGTTTCTTTGTGCGAAGGGCCCCGCTCGGGGTGAGGCGGGAGCAGCCCCACTCGGACTACAGCCGCCCGCCCAGCTACAGGTCCAGGACGAGTTCGACGCGGCCCACGCTGGACCCGAACGGCAACACAGGGTGTTCCACGGCGGAGCACAGCCGCGACCCTTCCCTAAGTCTGAGCGAGTCCGGGGAGGCAGTGCCGTTGTGAATGTGATAAGTGTCATGGGCTCCGAGCCCGAACCGCTCGACACCGTCAAGTTGGCAGGCCTGCCTGCCGACCAGGACGTCCCCCTGAGGATGATGTTGAACAAGAGTGGTTGCCATAGCAGTGCGATGGAAAGCGAGGGCAAGGACGGGAACCTGGTGACCATCGTGCAGACCGGGGACGACTCCAGCCCGGTGATCGTGACCGTGTCGGGCTCCACCACTGTGGGTGGCAGCACCAGTCAGCAGCCCGGCGGCAACGGCATTGTTGACACAGAGATGGAGATTTTGGCGCATCTATGATGAATATTTTTATACGTTTACAGTGAAAAATGCTTCGCCATGTTATACATCAGCGGTAACCAACCTGTGGTCCACATCTATCTCCTTTCAAACGTGGTAATACGTTCTTTTCCAAGTATTTTATTAACGTATCATAACGGTTAGCTGATGCAGGCTGTATTCATATCTTTATGGCTAACAATAGTATCTGCACGCCACTGAATGCATCCCATTGCGATAGTTTACAGTGGCGTGCTTATACCCCGAATTCAATTTTGAATGGAACTTCTGGCACTTGTTGTTACGTTCACGACGTCATAGGTTTGTTTGCAGAATATAACCAAAGACAGAGCATTTTACCGATTATCTACTTTCGAATTCCTTGAGTTTCGCACTTAGCACTTTAATTTTGTTTAATTATGTCCATTTTTAAAAACATGTATTAATTATTATTATATTGAATTTACCTATTAACTCTTTCTGACTTTAATTGCGTTTTGTGGATAAAACAATTTTTACTTTGCATCTATCTTGTATTTTGACCTAATACCATGGAGAAACAAAGAAAAAACAAAGCAATCCTCTTCCTAATAACAGCTGGCCAAGGAACTGGCCTGTACTGCACTCTATCAGTAAAGAACGAAACTACTTCTGAGGATACCAAATGATATGTGTGTGTCTAATGCCCACCCACTTCTCTTGCGTGATTCGGGTTCCACATACTGCGGATAGATGGCAAGACTGTGACCCATTCTCAAGTTGCACACCACTTCGGCAGGCCACGCTATGCATGATGTGTATCTGAGATGAGTTATGTCCTGTACTAGGGTGAGTGTATGTGTAAGTGTTGGTGTAAGTGTAGTGTAGGGAATGGGTGAGTCTGATGATGATGGTGAGGAAGGGAGAAGGGGAAACCCGGTGCTGGCACGTAGCCTACTCCTGTCGAATAACATCAAGGGGGCTGCCAGACTTAACGTCCCCGTCTGACGTATGAATCACTATTAACAGTGACATATGCCTTCCCTTCATATGCACTGCGGAGAGATTTGGAATTTAACTCAGGCATATTGGTGCACAATCTAGTGATCAGAAGTTGTGCACCGCCATCTCTCCTAGTCCCGAGTTAGAAATTTTACATGAAAATTTTTGACCCCACCGGGAATCGAACCCAGACCGGCTAGTCTGGAGGCAGATACGCTACCACAAAGCTAACTCAGCGAACTGGATACCAAATGGAATCATCAGGCAAATCATATGAGTCAGAGATTACAGAAATGTTAGTGATTCCAAATGGACTCATTCGAACGGAAAGAGTTAACAATTGTGAGAAGCCTTCGTAGAGGAAGTTGCTGGAATTGTGGTCAATTGGCCAGAAATTCATTCACGCAATGATCAACGATATTGCTCTCCAACAGAATAAATTTGTAATGATTTGTTGTAACATTCATTTCGTCCTTAAGAAACATTTTAAAAAATCAAATGGAGTTTGGAGTTTGGCTGCATTCATTTGTTGACAAAACAAAAGAGCAATACTCAGTGTCAACAACAGACATGGCTCACATCGGTTATGTAAGCCTTGTGGGTTAACTCGATCTGTGATGATGACCTCATGGATATATAGAAACAACTGCCAGCAGCCCCATTCAAAAATGGAGTATTATTATTTTCATGAGGTATAATTCTGCATACACGCCACTGAACAAATTCTAACTGTTTTGCAGCAGTGTCTAGTGCAGTTTTATATGAATATTATTAATAGTACAAGTCACATGTCACTTGAAAAGTTTACCAATATCAGGTCATTCATGATTGAGAGATCCTGGAGAATATTAGTTTTCAGTTAACATTTTATGCAAGTTTTCAAAGCAACAAGTCTCTGTGTACACACCATTGAACTTCTCCCGAAACTACAAGTCATTAATGGTTTTCTAGGATTGTTGAATATCTATTGAATTTTTATGTCGAAATTAAGTGACTACAATTGTTAAATAAGTGATAGTCCACTCGACTTAAATTCTATAACCTCCAATCAGGTTAGGTTTCGTTTTGCTCCTGCTAGGTAAGTTGCTGTCATCTTCTTTGTAACCTAATCTTTCCGGGCCTACTCTTCTGGAGACAAACCTTTATGCAGAAAATAAAGTATTTAGAAAAAGATATTTTATTATAATTTTAGTGTATGGAATCCACAGGTTGGTACCTCTGCAGTTGCTGTGAAATATATAAAAACAAAAGGGGGGGAAACAGTGTTTCAATACTTGAAACGCTCAGTATCATGGTCTCGATCGAACTCAGTACTCCGTGCTCAAACCAGGTTGTTTATATTACAATATAATGTGTGAATTTTATGTAGCAAAAAGATATTTAGTTCCCAGTAAATCTATATATATTATATATATTGTTATATTTTTCAATATAAACTATTTGCACATCTGTTATATAATGAAATTCCCACCCTTGTCATCCTCAGACTTTCAAACTTCCAGTGTGTATTTTTGTTTACATAATATAAGCGACAGTATTGTAGATTTTCTGTACCTTTATCTTCATACAAATATTAGTTGTTGATTTTAAACGAAACAGTATACTTCAATAGATATTGTTTTTCAAAGAACTGTTGTACTTGTTTTTGTGTGAGAGAGAAAAAATGTTTGAAAACTTTTACTGGTGTGATTTAAATGCTCTTCTAAGATATACTTTTTTGCAAGTTGGTAATCCTGTTGTAAATCCGTTTAGATTATAATTTACTGTTTTCTATTGCTGGCTTGTTTGAGAGAATTTCTATAACTTTTCCTTTTTTAACTGTTTGAAGTGAATTTTCAGATGTCCAAAATTATTCCAAAAATAATCCCATGGCCTTTAAAAAAATCCCCGTTCATTTTATACTTCAGCTTTAATCCTAACATTTTTATAGGAATAGAACCTTGATGTCATGCCGAAAATATATTAAAAATTTGCAGAAGAAATGTTCTTGATTTTCACTTTTGAAACCCGGGTTCAAACCATGATCAGTCCACATGGAATTCGTAATGGATGATGACGAATTGGGTCAGAGTTTTCTTTGTATAATCCAACTTTTTGTCATCATTTCATCATTGATTATTGGCTATCATCTTTAAAATGAAACAGTTGGCAGAGATGTACTGCCATTGTGACGTCATCTCATGATCAAGGATGGGCACAACAATTACCCATCCACGAGAGATACTTATAGACTTGGTCTATTGAACTCTTGCTTCATGTTACGAAAGAAGACACATAGCAGCTGTCAAGCTAGTGGGGTAGAGACACAAGGTGGGACATGAATTGCTATGGATATACAAACAGATGAAGTCACTTTTAATTTAAATAAAATATAAATTATAAGCAGGGCCACCGAGAAGGGGGAGCAAAGGGGCAAGTGCATATGGGCCCGTGAGCAATAAGGGCCTGTCAGATTAAGTGAGTCTGATTACTTTTTATTATCATGAATAATTATTCGTAGATACATACGGGTACTATAATAGTAATATGCGTTACAAGAGCGGTATGTTGAAGTTTTCATGTTCGAGGAAAAGTTTGAAAAAGCAAAACATAGTTGAGCTTTTTTAATTTCCGAGAATTGAAAGAAAACATACTGCTCGTGTATCGTACATTATTTTGTGCGAAGATCGTTTATTACATACCTGAAAGAGGAATTTCTAATTAGTTGCAATGAAATCTCCATCTTGGTTTCTGTTCAATGACGGAAAATTTGCAAAACAAAAATATCTATCTTCAACATTGTTACTTTAAAATGTTTTCTGTGTTTACTATACTCCAGCAGGCCGTGATATACGTCTGTCTTTTTTTTCCCCCAGTCTATGATGAGTCTGGAATCTTGTTGATTTTTTCATGGCTTCCTTAATGTTACTTGCATCACGAATGCAGTAACTTTAGTGGAGTTGTAGAGTTTACTTAATTTTTGCAAATATTTAAAAACAATAATTAACAGTGCAATTTAGGTGAAATTGCTGTGGTAAGTTTCAATTTATAATTATTACTATATTGAATGTCTCTAAAAATAATATGTTAAAAGCCTAAAGCAGTAAAATCAATATGTCACTTAAGCGGTAAGAAGAGGGAAATTGTTATGTGTGTTAGGTTGGGAATACTGAGTGTGGAATTTTAGACTTTCCGTGGATTGGTTTTGTGCGGAAACCAAGCAAATACGCACGATCTCGCACAAAATGTTACATAAGTTTGACATTAATACAAATTACCACTTCATATGTAAATATTTGACTTTTATATAATAGAATATCGGTTTCCCACATTAACGTTCACCGACACGACAATTGAGGGCCCCGGCATTTTCCTGAACTACGTTCCCGTCGCTTGTACTGAGCACATTCGATTTATTGGCTTGTCCTTTTTAACTACCAAATCCACGCTGGCCCACCACAATATGCTAGTGGACTCTCTCAAACCGAAGTCACAGGATACATTTCTTTTTCAGTACATTGTATGTTTCGTGTCGAAACTTTAGTCTTTTTGTTGTCGTTTGTCTAGCAAATTCTGTTCATTAGTGTTACTGGTTATAGTTTAACTGCACAATGGACAAGTACAGGCATAAGTCGGGAGCTGAGAAGTACAGGGAGAAACAGAAAAAATTGGAAGATATTAATAAGGGTGCTAGACTGCGTGAAAAATATTATGAAGATATTAACAAAGAGATCAGTGACGAGCCGAAATATTTAAAATCAATTCATGCCTCTAATTTAGGGCCAACCCCACTGAAACCTGTGAATCTCCTAAATAATCTGAGGGAATTAAAACTGGACAGTTTATTTCCAAATAAAGGGTGCGGCAAAATATCCTCCCTAATTTAAAGTTTAAATAAAGAACAGATGGATCAAAATAAGGAAACTGTATTAATATGAACTGTATCTAAACAGTGGAAAATTTAGATTTACATGCGTTGCCATAGCGATATCAAATGACATGCGCAAAACAACAAGAATTGAATAGGACATTGAATACAAGGAATTGACATTCAATTAGTGCAAATTGTAATCTGTAACGAATTCCAACTATGCTGTGGTATCGTGTCTGGTAAGTGGTAATTCCGTTGTTGCTGCTCAGATGTTTCCCGGTCGCTTAATTTCTTCACGTGGCGACGTCCCCTGGCCAGCACGATCACCAGATCTTTCACCCTGCGATTTTTTTCTATGGATGCATTTTAAAGCTGAGGTGTTCAAACATCGGCCGAGGACTTTGCCAGACCTAAGAAATGCAATACAGGAAGAAATTGATCTTATTCCTCAAGAAATGCTAGTTAGAGTGATTCAGAATTTCCAAAGTCGCATTGAACAATGCATTGATAGTGAAGGACACCACTTGAGAGACACGTTATTAAAAAAAATGAAAAATTCCCACTGTTAAGATACCATTCATATTAATAAAGTTTCCTTATTTTGATACATCTGTTTTTTATTTAAACTTTAAATTAGGGAGGATGTTTTGCCGCACCCTTTATTTGTATAGCCATTAGAATATTCTATACAATTCCTGTGACAGTTGCTGATGCTGAAAGATCCTTCAGCAAAATGAAGGAAATAAAAAATGTATTCAGATAAGCAATGTGTCAAGAATGATTGAGTAACCTTGGCTCCTTAGTCTGGAGAGCGATTTTGCTAGGTCTTTAAATTTTGATGACATAATTGATGATTTTGCATCAATGAAGTCAAGGAGAGTTGTTTGTTGATGTTGGACTGCAAGTTAGAAAATACAGGTGTTTAGGAATAATGTTTTATGAATATAATATGGGCCTTATTGTGCTAATGTGAAGTTTTGGTAAAAGTTTTCAACGTAATAAAAGTGTATATTTTTAAGTTCGTATCTGTGTATGGGGTTATCTTTTATTTATTTTGCAAATAATTATTATGGTTAGAATAACTGGTAACTTGTAATTGTTACTTTTTTCAACGGGGTCTGAGTACAGTATTGCATAGGGGCCCATAAATTCTGTCGGCAGCCCTGATTATAAGAAACATGTGATGCATTGTTTTGTGAGTGTAAATAATGCAATTGCATCACGGTATATGACAAGTATTTAATTATTTGTTACAACTTAAATAGGCCTATGTTAAATATTGAAACAAATAATGTATTCCTAATGGCAGGTTCCCAACGAAGAACTTTCGGTTGACGAGTGTAGGAGAATAGAGATACTGAGTTAATAGACTTGTGCTGTTTGACAGTTGTTATGAGTCTTCTTCACAAATACAAGGACAAGAATGTTTCACTGATAGTAAAATTGCATCCTTAAAAAATATGAAGTGTCTGTGAACCTACGCATCTTCTTAAATAAATATTTTTCCACTTAAGGGGAGAGGATAGTGTAATTTGATTTATTTTTCTAATCGATGCACATTTTTTCATTTTTTGTATGTATAAATATTATTGCTTCAACAACAGAAAATTCAAAATTAGTTTTTGAAAAAATCTCTTATAGGAAATGTTATTTTAATATGTCATGTAACAGTTCTACTAGTGGTATTCAAGGTCTCTCAAAACTTTCATCTCATAAAACTTCATACAGTTTGAGTATTTACCACCAGTGAATGTTTGGACACGGTTAATATCTTCATTACTGTACCTCATTCTGTAATTATATACCGTAAGTCTGCCTTTAAAACACACTGTAGCATATTATTATGAATACTATTATTATTATTATTATTATTATTATTATTATTATTATTATTATTATTATTATTATTATTAGTTGTGTACATAAGGGTACAACACTCACCATAAATTACCTCTGTAAGCGAATATTGTAGTGAACTATATACATACTACTCCATTCTACCGTTCAAGAGGCCATATTGAAGATGTAATATATGTGTCTATTATTGCAAATGATTTTATTATCACTTAGTGAGAACCAAAAAACCAATGACGTAGCTGATATCCTAACTAGTAGCATCTCTGAAATGATGTTATATGGCAACATTTATAAGCACAAAGACTCAGCAGGAGGCTTTGGAAAATAAATCAGCATGAGCTAGGCGAGTTTGGTGAGCCATCTTGTGATTCATACATAGAATGATATAGAAATTGTTTTATGTGAGATTTCAGGATTTCGTGACGTATATTTTGGAGATTTCAGGATTTCGTGTTGTATATTTTGGAGATTTCAGGATTTCGTGTTGCGTATTTTGGAGATTTCAGGATTTCGTGATCTATATTTTGGAGATTTTGGGATTTCGTGTTGTATATTTTGGAGATTTCAGGATTTCGTGTTGCGTATTTTGGAGATTTCAGGATTTCGTGATCTATATTTTGGAGATTTCGTGATGTATATCTTGGATTTATTGAAAATATGTGTTGAGATTAAATTGCTTCAATGTTTTGAAACTGCTTACAGATTCCATCATAAGAGTTGTATTGCTTAAGTTCTGAAGGATCGGCTGTTTTGTAGAGACAATATACTTGGCTGTCCCAAA
This sequence comes from Periplaneta americana, assembly GCA_025594305.2. Classification (NCBI taxonomy): domain Eukaryota; kingdom Metazoa; phylum Arthropoda; class Insecta; order Blattodea; family Blattidae; genus Periplaneta; species Periplaneta americana. Next base: position 158,759,629 of record JAJSOF020000013.1, read on the forward strand.
AAACTGGACAAAGAAAAGCTAGTAATAATGATAGAAAGGAGGAAAGGAAGTTGGTTTCACGAGATAATGAGTGGCCTATACACTATTTGAAGCAGGCTATAAATATAGGTTGTTGCAGAGAACAACATAAATATACATATTAAAAATAACTGAAAGATGAATTGTGTTTTTGAATTGCTGAAGATGTTTAATATGCTCTCCTGTTAAAATGAATCAAATTGTGATTTAACATTAAGTTGCGTCTAGCCCTTCATATAGCTATAAATGTGAAAACGCGAAAGTTTCTACTTCGTTTCTTATTACAGTACTTTTTTCTTCTTTTGGCGCATTTTTTCATCCAGTTATGGTTCACAGGTTAACTAAGCATAATGGAACCAAAAGATTTGGCGGCCATTTTGTGGTCTAGAGTGACATCCAAAGTTGGGATCCATAAGTAGTTATGAAATGTTTTAAAAATTAATTCTCAACAAACAGAAATGCAAGAACACATCACGTTAGTAACAGTATGTTGCAGAATGAGACGGGAGAATCAAAATCAATTTTAAAATATCTTCTAATGAATAAAAATGTGGAAACAAATGTCAACTGAACTGTAAGATCTTAATTGAGAACTGCAGTATTCAGTTCCCAATCTTTTCTATGCATTGTTTATTGCTGAGCTGCAAAAAGAACTTTCTGTATTTCTATTCAATACAAATCAGAGAAATTGTGTTCCACTAAAGCTAACGTTTTTATCGTTCTGTTAGTAACTTACTTCTTTCCGATATAGTTTTCCCTCTCAATGGAAAGTGACACTTTAACGAAGTCAATGACATTTTCTACACATTTAAAGAAGGAAAAAAAAACGGCTCTTTTTTGAACAGGAAGCACATCAAAAACTTGGCAATACATGAGATGTAGAGGGAAAAAATCAGATATTAATTACCAACCACGTTACTTTATGGTACTTATTTATCCCATCGCAGAAATCTACAAAACGTGTACCGGTACTCTCAATTTTTGTAACTGTTTTCTAATAACAAATAACATGTGTGAAAATATACACTACGAGACTACAATAATATTTTTGGAATGGAGAAATACAACTTCACATTTGACAACGCCTACTTGTGACTTACCATATTACTTCATAGTGTAGTTCTGTGGGATAGGTTCTCAGGCATTCTCAGTTTTTCAGTAATTTCTCCAAGTTGTTTATTTTATCGAATACATCTGAGCCCTTAAAAAACCAATTCACAGCAAAAAACACTTACGAGATTTAGAGCACCATACAGGCCATTTAACTTAGATATCCGCAAATCATCTACTTTCCGCCGGAAATAATGTGGTTTGTGGTTAATGTAACGTTATCTTACTACACCGTAAGACAACGCAATAGGTTACTGAGTTTCGTAATTTCTACAAATTTCATTAGGTATACCTTCTTGAAAATTTTTACAGCAGTTAGATATTGCTAAAATACATATGCGAAATTCGATGGTGTTCGGGTAAAGGGATTTAAGTAATTTTTTGTGCAAATGGAGTTTTGTTCTCCAGATGAATACACAAGTTAAATTCTACAAGTGAGCGTGCAAAAAAAAAAAAAAATATATAAACTTGTGATACGTTTTATTTTGAATAAAAGTTCGAAGTTTAATTTTCATTTATCCCAAAACTAATTTTTATGACTTATCTCACTTTACCCAAAAACCATTTGATTTTCCTCTAATTTTTATGTTGAAAAAAAATGCTCAGAAAAGAATTTATAGTTATTTTATTTAAAAATAATTTACAGTTTTAGTATACATTTATCAGGGCCAGATAATCAATTTCCTCAATCTTTAAAATTAAGCTCCCTATAATTAAATCGTGCATTTGTATTTTCCTAGTCCATATACTTCATTAGTAAAACATTTTACTTTGAACATTTGATTTTTTTTTCAACTTCACTGCCCGACATAAAAAAGTACAGCTTTCTTAATAATAATCATATGTGTACAGAATGCAGCATTTCATGTACTTAATATGTGTGTAAAGTTTCATTTCTCTAGGTGTAGCCATTCAGGAGATATCTTATTTTCAGTAAGTTGAAATGTAAAAACTGATTTGCGGTAAAATCACTTTAAAGTTTATAATACACATTCTGAACTATTACAGTAACCACTTATATGGAACAGACTGAATTTCTAACTTATAATAATAATATTGCGATTAAATTTTCACCAAAGTATTCCTCAAGAAGCCGTAGAATTTTTGGCACAATATTTACAAAAATGAAGAAAATTACCAAAATTGACCAAAACTCACTAGCGTGTTCCCTTAATACAATAATTCATGTTATGTTAAAACAAAAAATGTAATTTTATGGTTCATTTTTGCTACTTTTATCTAGTAGGTAATTCTTTCCATTTTTTCGGGTCACTAAAAATAATTTTCTTCAATTCTCATTTAATTTTACAGCATTATTTTTAAATTCTGTTTTGTTTCCCAGTAATCTTACATACAAATCATAGTTGCTGCTTTTCCACTGCATGGTATTTTTCTTTGCTAAGAAAACTGATTTTAGTGGATGATCATAGTGATCTGATAAGCTGATAAAGAAAGTGATGAGGGTAGATTTTACCTGGAAGTAGGATTCACTGTAGCCAGTTGCTCAATTCTTGGTCAGTAAGCGTGTAAAAACAGAAAAAATAAAATAAAAAGACAGAGCAATCTTGATTTCTTTGTAAAGCTATGTGCTCGTTTGTGTTCATTATCTATCCATATACAGTCTCTTGACTTTAATTAACTTCTTCAGTCAATTTTTAGGCATTTTTATGTAAACATAAGAGCATTGTACGGTATGGTCGAATATACTGAGCAGTCAACCTTTTCTTGATTTGGTGAGTACCGTACTATTCTGAAATTGGCTTCTGGTACTGAGAATTTTAGTAGCATGTAAGATATAGAATGATCAGTGAAATGTAAACTTTTTTTAAGGACATTGAGACGATAACATGGCTGTAATGCAGGAATAGTGGAGTGATATTGGTAGGGGAAGCAACTGCACATACAGACACTTTATCAAATATCTCTCAGAATCTGCCGGAAATGAATCCTGTAGTCAAGCAACGAATGAACCACTCTGTATATAGAAAGATTAACAATGATAATTTCGCTTTTGAGAGAGAGAAGACAATATGTTTGTTACACTGATTCATTTGATGGCTACCAACTCGCCAGCAATGTTCGTAGGTGCTGTAGTGCTATTGTTTAAGGATCTCCCATGCTTTAGGTATGGACGATTAACAATGGTAACATTGTGGCCTGTAAGATTAAAAGAGTATGATATTTTGCTCCGCAAGGGAAGAATATACTTGTATAAATAAATGAAAAATCATAATGTACTATAATATACATAGTATGTGCTTCTAATTTTTTTTTACAGTGTATGAAAGATTTGTATCATATACAATGTATATGTTCTTAAGAGATATGGACTTATAATTCTTTTAGGATTTTAAGTACCAATTAAATATTTATGCAGAATATTCGACTCTTTATTTCCTACAATATCTCAAATTCTTTGTCATTTATCGTTGTAGCACACTACAGCAACTGTTACATTGGTGACCCAAATCAGAATGCATTTAGACATGCAGTCACGTGATTTCTAGCCATCTTCTTCTTCCTTTCAAGGATAGATAGTTCCCGTTCCTAGACTAATGAATTGTGAAGTCAATCTAAGGCCATGTCTCAAAGCTACATTTTCAGCTGAAGTGAACTAGATAGTTGTCTAAAAAGCCGGATGTGACGTCAGAAGTCATGATCCCTTGGCTAATGAGAAAGAAATGCTATGGCGCGACGTCACATTCTTAGTCATAACATGGCTAACATTGAATAAGTTTATATATAAATACACGTTTAACATGAGTTTAATATAGAAATTCCTTTGTTTTTTTAGAACTTTGAACATGTATTTATATTAGGTGATTATGAAGATGGACATGACTAGACCAAGATAATCACGTGACTCCGATTTGTGCCAAAGTCTTTCCTTTTTTTTCCCCTCCTCCGTTGTTTGTAACTCTTTTTTTTTTTTTTTTTTTCAGAAATGTATATTTATTTAAGTACCAGGTCGCAAAATGGACCCATGCCTTTTACAAGATGTATGTAACATAGTACATGATTCAGTATAAAAATACAATTTACATTCAAACACTTTCACCAAGAGTGAAGTGTTTTACAAGAAATCACTCATTCATTAAACACGAGAAATTACTAAACTGGATGTGTTCTTACAGGTTTTATAAATTTGGTTCTGGCATTTTGAATATAATCACTAAATAACATTATATTTAGTGACTCATATAGTTGAGAGTTACTGATATCCTAGTCTGCTCCCGTGATTGTCCTACATACTGATCTTTGTATTCCATCCAGTCTTTTAATATGACGTATATGAATAAATTTGTTTGTAACTCTATAGCATCTATTAGATGCTTTATGGTTGTGCTAACAGATGGAGTTACTTGTCAACAATGTGACGCTGAAACGTGTGTTCAGGTTACTGCCCAGCAACAGTCCTGATGTATTTTTATATTTTGATGATTGGTTAATTAATATTAACCCGGCACACTCACAATCACATTCATACAAATTTCCAGACTCTAGACACCCAGGGAATTCTTCTTAAAGTCTTTCTTGTTAGCCACGTCATGATCCAAAGCTACATAGTGCATAGCAATCAAGTCCGCAGTAGCTAGTAAACGAAAATGCTTGCTTGATTGATGACTTGTACACTAAACAAACATGGATGCCTTATCAAGCAATAGAGCTATGAAATCTGAAGATGCTTTGGAAGTAAAATAATGTAAATATAATGTAGAATAACATGTTTGCTTTGAACATTTACATTGTTAGTACCTTCTTCATAATTTTTCAAACATTATTATAATACAGTATATTATGCCACACAACTTTTTTCCACACAACTCACAATGAAACTGCATTAGGACCATAGACAAATAAATTAGACACTGTCTTCTTAATTCAGTGCTACACCGATGTCATTGTTTATAGAAAAATAGTCAATTGAATTTAATTCAATTTATTAAGCCATTAAACATACAGTGATAGGCTTCGTCACAATACAGAAGGAAGGGAAAAAAAAACATACATTTGAAAATACACATATAATTGAGAACAATAAAGTTTAATTAGAATGCAAACACAAAACATTTTGAAACTCTAAAATTAATCAAAACACTTCACTCTTAATGTAATAATTGTAACTAAATGAAGAGTCCACTGCAAAAATGATGGATGTCCTTTCTTGTCGAAAATGAACCAAGACTGTCAATGCATAGCTTAAGACATATAGAATGTACATAGAGAATTATATGGCATTAACACTGATAGTCATTGTCCAGTAATGATCGGAAAATCACAGTTAAGCTTTGAGCGCTAAGCATTTCAAACTTTCAATTGCTTCTCCTGCAAAATGTATTCCAAATGACATTCATCATTCTTGCAGCGGACTCTTCAAATGTAAATAACTTTATTTATTAAAAAACAATTTCGTATGAATTTATGTTAAGAAACTCATCTACAGAGTAGAAAGGATTAATTAAAAGCCAATTATAAAATCTAGCTTTGAAACTATTGGTTGGTAACTTATAATATTGACTGGGAAGCTTATTATATAATTTCATCCCCATGACTAGTTTTATGTAATCTACAGTATGGAATATTAATTTGTTCACTATTTCTAATTTCATGATCATGTATATTGGCTATTAATGAATAACTGTCTATATTTTGTCGAGTGTAAAGGACTAGGTCGTATATATATATATATATATATATATATATATATATATATATATATATATATATATATATATATAATATATAATATATATATAAATTTATGACAGTTAATATCTGTGATTATTTGAAAAGAGGTCGACAATGTTCAAGATAGTTTGATTGACATAGAATTCTAATGGCTGAATTATTTTAAAGCTTCATATTGCTGTGAAAAATCCAATTAACACACTCTAATTTGGGACTTATGGTATATAAAAACATCATTAACAGAATTTGGAGTAATTTCAACGATCCTTTGATTTTTCAGAGCTTTAAAATGCAGGTTTCTCAAATCTTTAAATTCTGAGTTCTTTTCCTTTTGAACTGGCCCATCAAAATATGTTTGCCTTAGAAATCGCTTGGAGGCATCCTTTGTACGTGCATACACCATTGCTGCTGATACAGTTCAATTTCTTCCACCAAATTTTTTGTTTTAAGTTCCTTCCTTATGAAATTGTTTCTCATTCTATCCCTTAATATGACTGCCAGGGTGTGTCTCAAAAACCTGATTTCTGATGTTTCTCTTCTTTTATGTTGTCTCAACACCCATTTTTCTCTTCCATAACATAAGGCCAGTTTGCAAATCTAGTCTTTCAGGTAAAGCTCCCTGTAAAGCAGATTTGAATAATTTCAAGGGAAAAGGGAAAAGTTGAGACGGTGTCGGGTGGAGTTCCCGGGTAGCTCAGTTGGTAGTGTGCTGGTACGTTCAACCAGAGGTCCCAGGATCGATACCCGGCACCAGAACAATTTTTCCCTTGAAATTATTCAAATCTGCTTTACAGGGACCCTTACCTGAAAGACTAGATTTGCATAATATATACGTCACTGTGTACGTTAACAGAAAACCACAATTCCAAGTCACACAGAGATTGTGTGCACTCGATGTGGGTCTCTGGCGTTTCATCAGCCCACGCGAGTTGTGTGGATATAAAGGGAAAAGTTGAGACGGTGTCGGGTGGAGTTCCCGGGTAGCTCAGTTGATAGAGCGCTGGTACGTTCAACCAGAGGTTGCGGGATCGATACCCGGCCCTGGAACAATTTTTCCCTTGAAATTATTCATAAGGCCAGTTTATGTACAATGCTTGCCTTCATTGTGGTCTAGTAGTTAGAGCGCTGGACTTGTAATTCTGTGGACCCAGGTTCGATCTCTGTTGTACTCTCGATTTATGACTTGTGTTGTGCAACCCCATGGTACAGGTAACACAGGGGTTATCTCCTGAAGCTCCGATTGCATCCAACAAATCTCCATAATCGTCTCATCGTGGATGTAGCGTAGACCAGCCTCCTTCGACACACCCTGGGCAACGACTCTGTCGGTAAATTGGTCCACACAGCTGCCTTCATATGGGTGAATGACGAAAAATCAACATTAGCAAATAAAAAAAAGAAAAGATATCGTTGCTGTGCTTCCAAAATCTGCTGTGTGTTTTTAAAAAGATTTTGCAGGAGAAAAAAAAGCATCATCACTTAATTCCCTAGATTTTCAAAGGTTTACGGTATAATTTCAGTCATTTCAAGAAAAATGATGAAATTATATCGAAAGTAGGTTTGAAAATCAAGGGAATTAAAAGTGACAATGCTTTTTTCTTTCTCCTGCGGATTTTGATACACAGCGACATGTTGTGCATTCTGATTTTTAGATCTTGTCACTTTGTTTTGTCATTTATTTGACGCTGAAGTCAGTGCATCAGTTGCCATCCCGTGTAAAGACATTCCACATCTTTGATCTAGCTTGATTTGTAAAATAACTAGTGTCAATTAAAACTAGCATAACAATCAGTGATCCAAGCAGAATGCAACTGATCTGGATACTTCAAGCTCTATCAACAGAACAAAACAGACTGGATCATGTGATCACGTGATTTTATAGTCGTAGAAAGACTCTGAACTTGGTTTTTAATCTTCGCATTTGTTGAACATGTGCTTCTAGAAGAAATGTAGGTCATAAAGCGCCTAGCTTATCTCTTATTTTTGTTTCTGTTTCCATAGCAACTATGCCAACTGCTGCTGAATTTAATTCCTCAGCTTTTTCAACATATCTACGGAACAAACAATACACCTTTGGAAGCTGATTTTTCTTTATGAACTTTTCTCAATAGAATGTTGAAAAAAATGTTTAAATATCTTCAATATTTTTCGAGTTATGATCTAAAATGGAGAGAGTGTCATTTGACTTGACCTTTTAAATACGCACAAAACTTGTCATCTTCGGTAAGTTTAGCACTCATTTCCCGTAGCTTCTGTATTCCAAATTCGTTTTCCTCGTAACTTCCACATTTCTATAAATAAATTCATGAAATTTTGCATGCAAGTGTATTTCATACTCGTGACCAAACCCTGCCTTTAACCAGGGGCGTATTTTGCGGGCTACCGGGGCTACCGGTGGTAGCCCAAGGAAATTACAAAAGAAAAAGTTTATAATATAACATAATGTAACAATTTTGTATTATTAGTTTTACCATAGTAATTAAAATTAAAGTAATTGTTAGATATATTTTGTGTAATAATAGGGTCAGCGGTAGCCCAAACCCTTTAACCAGTATACGCCTCTGCCTTTAGCACTGTTTTATCATTTCAAGTTTTTTCATTAATAATTCATGTAAAAATAAGTTAATTAAATTTTACAATTCATAGCAAAAGTAGTTTTATTTACCCGGTATATATTCAACTGATAAAGGTAGGATTTATTAACACAATCATAAATAATAAAATAGAGAGGATAGCATTAAAAAATATCCAAAATTGTAGAAGATATTATCAGCAAAACCAACTTCTCCTGCACAAATTGCCCTCCACACCCTTCAATTTAAAAATGTTATTGTTGTTTTCTAATGCCAGGCGTTTGACAATAAAGTCATTTGACCTCTTGCACTCCAATCTGTGTTTCAGTGGCTGACCATGACAATATCTTTGACAATATATTGGAGTGTAAGAGGTCAAATGACTTTATTGTCAAACGTATGGCATTAGAAAACAACAACAACATATTTTAATTGAATTTTCAACTTTTTCTTATGATTGACCTAGTATTAGCTTTTATATGACGAACCTATAATCTGTAATAGATTGTACAGGGAATAAATAAATACAATACAATATACACTGCAACGGGTAAGTATGTGCCCTGGACCTCTATTGCGGGAAGATTGCGGCATAGAAATTGCTTACTACACAATTACTGAAAAGTTCAAATTGAAAGTGGTGAGTTCCAAATTGATATCTTGATACATTTTTTTTTTTTTTTTTCCAGAAAAGTGCATCTGAAAAATAGAAAACTACTGTAACATGAGTGAGATAGGGCAGCGTTATTCCTCTTAATGTCCATAATTTCTCTAATTTTTGTACGTATTTGTAACTGTATGCCTCATTGATTTTTCGAGAGCCCTCATCCAAAAATGCATCTCGGTTACTAATATTATAGACTTTTACTAATAGTTCTTTTTTCCTTTCCTGATAATGTCCATTTTTCCACTCCAATAGTAGTAGGCCTATATATGTTACTTTGTACTAACTACCTATTTCAGATTATTATTATTATTATTATTATTATTATTATTATTATTATTATTATTATTATTATTATTATTCAAAGATTGAAATCCTACTTTACTTTTAGGTACTACCGTATATAGTTTAATTAGTCACAAATTAAATACGTATAGAAATAATATATAGAAATGGAAGAAATGAATTACAGTTACAAGTTCATAATATTTGTATGGATGAGTATAATAATATTAAATTTGTTTCATGGAAAATACAATTTTTTTTTTTAATAAAAACCCTGTAATGAAACAGTTCAATATGTGTATGTCAGATGGCAGGAAATACTGACTCGAGTTTCTGCCATCTAGAGTGCAGGAACTGAATCATTTCGAGGTAAATTAAATGTTTGTTTCTACCAACTTTTGTTTGTGGAAATTACGAGAAATAAAGAACTGATTAAATACTTACTTCGAAAGTTTTGCCCCATTAATTTAATGATAACAGAGAAATGACCTAATGCACAATAACAGTGACTTTTAAAATAGATGTTGTTGAAAAAAATTAACTCATTTTCCTATACAGATGATGGTAGCATTGCTTATTAATTATTTCTGAGTAGTTTCTTAGAAATTATTATATTTCATAATGTTAAGGAATTTTTACAAAATGTTCTCTTCTTTAAAGCTATAATCAGCTTTAATCAATTATGTGTCGTATGAGTATGTAACATCTTTATTCCAGTGTCCTGGGTATGTATTATTATAAAATTATATTACATATATACGGTAAATTATAATGTAAATGGAATGTTTAGATATAACTTTTAAATGGCGATTAGCCAAATATTGGGTTGGTAGTGCCGTAGGCGCTAATTAGCTCAAGATCAATGCCACAAGATGGCAGATAACATGTATTGGTATGCGTGGTATGCGAGGAATGTAAGTTATGCAGATTTTTACCTTCGAAATATGCTACTTTAAGACTGAAATAAAACTCTCCACATTCGTGGAAATTGAAGGTCATAATGATGCCTCACTAAGCTTTTTTGGTGCAATGCCATTACGATACCAGTAGTATTCCTATGAATCGGAAGGTGTTATGAAGTTTACCATTGCCATATTATTTAGATCACGTTACGAAATAGGGGCCCTATACTTATTATACTGTCACTGAATTCGAAAGCTCGAGTTTTCAGAAGAAGAAAACAGTAAGTAGCCTGTGATGGGCTTCAACCGCTTCTCCCCATTCATAATTTCGTTTTTTATTGCATTTGAAGCTTGACATTCAAGTGTGTGCGAAACGCGTCAGAAATCTCTTCATCAAACCCTACTTAACCTTATCACTGACAGTGGGGCTGTCACTAATCTATCTTCTCAACAAATCCAACCTAACCTCGTTACTGATAGTGAGGTAGAGAAGGAAACAGACTTTTTCCGATAAGAACGGCACAAGTTAACGTCAGGCCCATGATTATCCATCTGTTCGATCTTTACCAGCTTCTGCCCTTTACTTCCATCAAATTAATAGGCATAGCCTATGATGTTTGTGTCTTCTTCTCTAGAGTCTGTTGCTTCATATAATTTAAAGGTTCATTTTTCATGTATCGAGAGCCTTTTTTGTTATAAACTACAGTGAAAGTTTATAAACTTCCTATTCATATAGGATATGGTGTAATCATTTTCTTATCTTATCAGAAATCTTGCAGAGATTTATAGGCTAGTGCACAATGCGTGGTAATTCGATAGATAATCTTATCAAGTAGTGAATCAAGATCAGGCTTCAGTGACATATGCTTGTACATTGCTGTAACATTCTGACAGTTTGTGGTGTCTGTGAAAGCCATTGCAGTGATATGAACGTTTATTCGATTTTCATCTAGTAGATTGTAATTTCCTAGAATCCGTCACTATTGGAATAGAGATGTAAGTGGTTCAGGACACATGGTACAAGTAGCTAGACCTACATAAAATATGACGGGTACACGAGAAATATACTTTTACATATTTCCTAGTCAGTCACATTCTGCTGCTAGGCTGGGAATTTATAATTTTTAGTTTTAAATTACCAGTATCACAAAAGTTGTTGGAAGTAAACAATGTATTCCTACTGTTGAAGAAAAAATATTCCAGTGTATAGGCATAAGAAAAACTTTTTTAATGACATCCCATAATTATGAATTTGTACATAGGCCTACTTGGAATCTACATTAAATATTATAGTATGTAAGGAAAGGAACATTTTGCCAGACTATGTAACTTTTAAGTCGAAAACTTCTGAATTTATTAGAACCTTTGTTTTAAATCTAGCCGCCATGGTTATCTAGTGGCTAGAGCACTGGACTTATAATCATATGGACCCAGGTTCGATCCTCGGTGCAACTCCAATTTATAACTTGTGTTGGACAAACTTGTGGTCCAGGTAACACAGGTTTTTTTTTTTTTTTTTTTTTCCAGGAGTTCCAGTTCCTTTGTGGCATCCCAACAAATCTCCATCATCCTCTCATCTGATTGTGGGTTTGGCTTAGATCAGTCTCCTTCGGCACTTCCTGGACAATACTCTGTCGGTAAATTGATCTACACAACTGGCTTGATATGAATGAATGACGAACAGTCAAGTAACCGCCATTAGTAAAAAAAAATTTATATCTTCCTTTATTAATTTTTAACATAAATAAAGAATATATTTACAGTCTGTACAAAATATTCTCGAAAAGAGAGCCATCCACAGTAAAAAAATATCCCAGTCTATCAAGAACACTATCCGTTGCCTTGTTACATGACTGATATGCATGTTAAATTTTCCTCATTGTATAAAATAATCTTATCTTTAAAGTTATAAAGGTAGTGATATTGAAGTTCTGTTCTCTTTGTTCAGGCATCTCTGCAGGGACCATCACTATGAGTCGATCCAGTGGCTATAGCTCAAGAGATGACATTCACATGGATGTGTGTAAGTATTAAGTCAATTCAGTTAGGGGAAACAGCAGTGGTGAACTACAGTATGATTCTCTCGCTAGAGGCCCAAACTTTTGTCCATAAAATTGCCATTTACTTAAAGTTTGCCTTGAAATTTTGTATATACATACCTTTAACAATGTAGAACGGGATCTAACCCTCGTAATAGATTTGGATTCTTTCGATGATCTTGATTGATTTTTATTCCACTACACAGCATCTCGATAGCATTGGCTCGAATGTCTAGGGATTAACAATGTACACAATCGAAGAGCACGTGTTTCTCGTTCATAAATACTGGCAAATGGTTTCATTCAAAGAATGTCAAATGACATTTCAGATTAAACCATAAACAAAACCACACACAATAAATCTTCTTAATGTATCCAGCTGTTAGCTGACAGCATAAAGTCCACTATAGTCCACTGTAGTCTATTCAGTTCTTGTTTTCCATGACAAATGAGGGGTATTTTGATCGGTGTTCATTATAGATGCCTGTTGCTAGTAGCCAGAGTTGGGGTGTAGTTAATATGTATTGCAGAGCTGTGTCTTCTGCAACTGGAACTGATTATTTTTTCATGGTCCGTCGGTTGCAATTTTTCAACACATGATGCACAGCAAGCACATAGTTTTGATTGGTCTTGCAGCTTTTTGACACGTGGAATATGTGAGATTAGTTTCTTAGGAAAGTCTTCGCAATGAATATGATGGTGATGCCAGTAATCGCTCCTTCACATCCTGTATTCTCTCTTCAGACAGTTTCTGGCCTCTGAATGCTGTGTGACAAGACTTCCCATTGCCTGTAACTTTCCTACCAATTTATAGATACAACACTTTGAAGGTACACTTCCCACTTACTTATGACTTTTAGAGAACCGAGAAGTTCATTGCTGCCCTCACATAAACCCTTCATCAGTCCCTATCCTGAGCAAGATTAATCCAGTCCCTACCATCATATTCCACCTCCCTCAAATCTATTTTTATATTATCTTCCCATCTATGTCTCGGCCTCCCCAAAGGTCTTTTTCCTTCCGGCCTCCCAACTAACACTCTTCATGCATTTCCGGATTCGTTTGCTATGTGCTACATGTCCTGCTCATCTCAAACGTCTGGATTTAATGTTCCTAATTATGTCAAGTGAAGAATACAATGCGTGCAGTTCTGTGTTGTGTAACTTTCTTCATCTCCTGTAACTTCATCCCTCTTAGCCCCATATATTTTCCTAAGCACCTTATTCTCAAACACCCTTAACCTATGTTCCTCTCTCAAAGTGAGAGTCCAAGTTTCACAACCATACAGAATAACCGGTAATGTAACTGTTTTATAAATTCTAACTTTCAGATTTTTTAAAAGCAGACTGAATAACAAAAAGTTCTCAACCGAATAACAGGCATTTCCCATATCTATTTTGCATTTAATTTCCTTCCGAGTTTCATTTATATTTGTTACTGTTGCTCCAAGATATTTTATTTTTTTCCACCTCTTCAAAGGATAAATTTCTAATTTTCATATTTCCATTTCGTACAATGTTTTCATCATGAGACATAAACATATACTGGATCATTCCATAGTGACACACGTAACATTTTTTAAGTACCTAACTATGATCTTCACAGGATATTTAATTAAATACGTAGTAGTTCATGAAAAAGACATTACTGTCTTTTAACATAAGCATTCCTAAATATAAACACAAATTCTTAATGAAAAGGAATAATTAATAATGCTAAAAATATTAAATACTGTATGGTGTGACACACGAACATTTTCTTGCCACTAGATTTATTACCAAAATGGAAAATGTTCATATTATTGTGCCAAATGACATAAATGCATTCAGTTGTTTTCCAAACAATTAAGACACTCGTGTAGTACATGTAACTGCTAAATCACGAACTTAAAAAAAAAAAAATAACAGTGCCATTAAGAAACAAAATATTGCAAATATGTTGTGACACACGAACGTGATACACAAACATTTCTGTCATATTGGTTACCTACTAATTGTTTTAAATGCACTATAAATACATCACTTCTTGTGGAAGACTTATATACTATGCCTACAGTTCTTATTATACAAAACAATACTAGATTACACTAAAATACACTTTTAAATTTAAAATATCCACGGTTGTTTACAACCATATGTGGTGATATTTCCTGTGTAATGTCACGTGACGAATATACCAATATGTCAGCCGTTTGTAGTACTTCCCTACCTTGGATATCACAGACACTTTAAATTCTTCGCCACCACAAGCTTTTGTAACTTCACCTGTATATTTGACGTCTTGTTTTTTACTTGGTCATTTAACGACACTTGATCAACCACTAGGTTATTTAGTGTCAATGGGATTGGTGATAGCGAAATGGTATTTGGCGAGATGAGGCCGAGAATTCGCCATAAATTACCTGACATTCGCCTTATGGTTGGAGAAAACCTCGGAAAAAATCCAACCAAGTAACCAGCCCAACTTAAATTCTTGAAAATACTATAAAAAAATGTTCAAAATATATTAATATTTATATCAGTAGAAAAACTAATATAGATTTAAAAAGGCCCAACTTTTAGAATTGCTAAATGATACCTAGGGTAAATTAATTAATATTATTAAATAAAACGATTTTAAATTAATATCAGAAATTTAGTACAGGTGCCATTTACCTAATGTTCAAATAACTACACCAATTTATTTATACATAAGCCTAGTATGGTGGCTACCTATTTACGATATAAATGTACTACATAAGCTTGTTTTTTTATATGAAATAAATTGACATAAACCAATTTTTGTAAGTTTTTTAATTCAAGGAATTAATAGTAATATACGTTACAAGAGCGGTATGTTGACGTTTTCATGGTCGAGGAAAAGATTGAAAAAGCGAAACGTAGTTGAGCTTTTTTAATTTCCGAGATCATGAAAACAAACATACCGCTCGTGTATCGTACATTATTTTGTGCGAAGATCGTTTATTACATACCTGAAGACGAATTTCTAATTAGCTGCAATCAAATCTCCATGTTGGTTTCTGTTTAATGACGGCAACTTCAGAACACCAAAATATCTTTCTTCCACATTGTTGCTATAAAATGTTTTCTGTGTTTACTATACTCCAGCAGGTCGTGATATACATCTGTCTTTTTTTCCCCCCAGTCTATAAATGCGAACTTAAAACAAACGGTAAGGTTATGTAATGATTTATTTTTCATTTTAATATTTTAACAATATTATTTATATAACATATTGCAGTAATAACATCAGCAACTGGAATCTATAACTTTTTCACTGCTTCCTGAATGTTACTTGTATCAGGAATGGAATAAGTTTCGTGGAGTAATAGACTTTACTTAATTTTTGCAAATATTTAAAAACAATAATTAACATTGCAATTTAGGTGAAATTGCAGTGGTAAGTTTCCAATTTATAATTATTACTATGTTAAACGTCTCTAAAAATAATATGTTAAAAGTCTAAAGCAGTAAAATGAATGTCGCGCTTAAGCGGTAAGAAGATGGAAATTGTTATGTGTGTTACGTTGGGATTACTGAATGTGGTATTTCACACTTACCGCGTATTGGTTCTGTACGGAAAACAAGCAAATACGCACGATCTCGCACAAAAAAATAATAAATATTTTATACGAACTTTAGGCATAAATTGTCTTATGCTAATTTTAGGCCTACACACTATATTTTTACAACAGCTGTTGTTTAGTCTGTCCAAAGACAGATGTGAACCTCACAAGTGATACCAAGAAGGCACTACTTATGAGGCAACTAGGTCAGGAGGTAATGGGATAGCGTGGCCAGTTCCTTTCCCCCTTACAACAGTTATGGAACACATATTTTCAAGAGTGTTTAACCTACAGTTTATGTACAAGAAAAAAAAAAACGCACAGGCGCGTGTGCATGCACACACAATTATCTAAATCAACAATAAGCATTTGAAATTCCACTACTAATTATGTTTAGACGTAAAGACTTCCAATAACAACAAAAATTATAACTGGATTTTAAGATAAACTTTAGTGACACACGAACATAACATTTTTGTTCGTGTGTCACAGTCATTGTGTTACGTGTGTCACGTGTTTTTCTTGTAGAATACGTACATAAATCAAAATGTTGTCCATATAAGAAGTTGATTGTTATGTGATGTTTCTCACTTTTACATTTATGAAACATGAAAAAATGAAATGGTTTTGAAGAAATATAAACAAATGTCCATTTGAGCGTGACACACGAACTCTCAACCTTTCCTTGTAATAATTGCAATCCAGCACGAAATAATCATTGTATTACGGTTTCTATGCATTTTAATTATTAACAAATGTCCACACTTCATTATTAATTGCATTTAACATACAGAAGTAATGATTTATTTGCCTTAAATGTGCATTCAAATATGTGATTTCTAGTAGATAATTTCGCGCTCTTAAACCACTGACTTCTTTGTGCTTTTTCTACCACATACGTGTTGTTATACAATGAGTGTCAACAGATTAAAAAAATTCGGATCATAACGAAAAAAATGACATATAACAAGCAGAGATTCGTGAGATTTTTATTTTTCGTGAAAATGTCGCATTTTCGTGGAATGACCCTACTTTGCCTTTTCAGGATTTACTTCCAAACCTATCGCTTTACTTGCTTCATGTAAAATTCCCGTGTTTTCCCTAATCGTTTTTAGATTTTCTCCTAACATATTCACGTCATCCGCATAGACAAGCAGCTGATGTAACCCATTCAATTCCAAACCCTCTCTGTTAACCTGGACTTTCTTAATGGCATATTCACACGTCTCACACCAAATTTAATCTGAAATGCCCTTTGGCATGCTTCAAATGAATCTTTTGCCAGTATTTACGAAGGAGGAACACGCACTCTTCGATTGTGTATATTGTTAATGCTTAGACATTCGAGTCAACACTACTGAGATGCTGTGTAGTTTTGGAATATACAATGTTTCGAAGGTATAGTCCCGTCGCTCTAATTTCCGGCAGCCAATCACGTTGCAGGTCGGCTACATTTAAACGTGTGCGTCTTGTGATTCGCTGATGAAGATGTTAACATTTCCTAAGGCTGGATAAATACTTAATATATAATCGCCCGCCATTTTTGCTCTTTCGTTGGCGTTCGCAGAAAGCACATGAGGACGTTATTTGCCGCTCAATTATTTGCTGAATTACAGTGCGTTTGATGTATTATCATAGGAGCTACGACATGATAATATTTAACGGTGTGGCAAATAATCCCTTGTCTGGTAGCTCGGCAACGAAAGAACAGAAATGGCGAACGATACTACCTACCTAGCCTTTATAGATCCTTGACTTCCTAAGACGTAAGCAAAGACGAGAAGTCACGCCGGGAATAACAGTGTCACGACTGTAATACTGTTTTGTTTGAACTACAGGTCGCCAGTCTTCTGCAGGTAAAGCTAGTAGTTTACTTCGAGGAATTGCTTGAGCTGTGGAGCTGGTTGCCTAGCCTCTTGGACGGTAGCAAGAGAGTATGCATAGCCTGTAGTGTATTCCCATGTAGTCAGGTACAAAGTGTCAATTTCTGATGCGTTGTGCCACAGTTACTACTCCAGAGGGCAGGCGGTGGCCAGGTGGCAGGCGGCCGGACAGCCAGTCCATGACAGTCGAGAGGCCTCACAGCAGCATCATGACGCCCCAGCACAGACATCTGAATCGCGGTGCAGCCCAGTACCAGTTCAACCCTCGGTGCAGCAATAGCAGCAGCAGTCGTCGACCATCCATGAGCCGCACTCTGTCTCATCGACGTCACAGCGTCCATGCCAGGCCTGTCAAGCGTCAGGTTGTGATCAACGACCTTCCATCTCGAAACATGGGAGGTATGGCTTAAAATGAACAGAAGCAGCCCTCCGCTCTCTCTCCCTCCCCCTCTCCCACTCTCCCCCTCTCCCTCTCCCCCTCTCTCTCCCCTCTCTCTCCCCTCTCTCCATCTCCCCGTCTCTCCCTCTCTCTCCCCCTCTCCCATCTACCCCTCTCTACCTCTCTCCCCTCTCCCCCTCTCCACCTCTCTCCCTCCCCTCTCCCTCTCTCCCTCCCTCTCTCGCTCTCTATTCCTCTCCCTCTCTCCCCCTCTCTCTCTCGCTCTCTCTTCCTCTCTCTCGCTCTCTCTCCCTTCCTCTCTCCCTCTCTCGCTCTCTCGTCCTCTCTCCCTCTCTCTCCCTCTCTCTCCATCTCTCTCCCTCTCTCCCTCCCCTCTCCCTCTCCCTCCCTCTCCCCCTCTCTCCCCCTCTCTCTCTCCCTCTCTCCCCCTCACTCTCTCCCTCCCTCTCCCTCCCTCCCTCTCTCCCTCCCTGTCTTGCTCTCTCTTCCTCTCTCCCTCTCTCTCCCTCCCTCTCCACCTCTCTCTCCCTCTCTCTCCCTCTCTCGCTCTCTCTTCCTCTCTCTTCCTCTCTCTCCCTCCCTCCCTCTCTCCCTCTCTCCCTCTCTCGCTCTCTTCATCTCTCCCTCTCTCTCCCCCTCTCTCCCTCTCTCCCTCCCTCTCTCCCTCCCTCTCTCCATCCCTCTCTCCCTCCCTCTCTCCCTCTCTCTCCCTCCCTCTCTCCCTCTCCCTCCCTCTCTCTCCCTCCCTCTCTCCCTCTCTCTCCCTCCCTCTCTCCCTTTCTCGCTATCTCTTCCTCTCTCCCTCTCTCTCCCTCCCTCTCTCTCTCTCTTCCTCTCTCTCCCTCTCTCGTTCTCTCTTCCTCTCTCTTCCTCTCTCCTCTCTCTCCCTCCCTTCCTCTCTCCCTCTCTCTCTCCCTCTCCCCCCTCTCTCTCTTCCTCTCTCTCTCCCTCTCTATCCCTCTCTGTCTCTCCCTCTCCCCCTCCCTCTCTCCCTCCATCCCTCTCTCTCTCATATTCATGTTAAATCCGTGCCTATCACTGATAGACGAGTGTGCAATCTGATTAGTTCTTCTGCTTGTTCCAGATGCGTTGTCCACCAATGAAGGTTCCTCCCACGTGCCACTGCTCCCACCAAGTGGACACAACCAGTCTGAGGACAACCACGCCGCTCAGATCGTGAGTGAAATGGAGAAGGACACCGCCCTCATGGAGGACAATCCTCTGTCAGAGCAACTGCGCATGTAAGTCAGAGTTTACCTACATATCTATAAATATATACGGAGTAGGTAGGGCTTTTGAGAGGGGATTAAAAGAGAGTGACAAATGAAGGACAGAAAAGTAAGGACGGTGGAATTAGCAGGGAAGAAGTGCTAAAAAGTGAGCGCAAGAAACTTCGGGGTGGCAAAAATGACAGAATAAGAATAAAGTGAAGAATCGGTAGAATGGAGAAAAACTCTCTGGCACCAGGACTCGAACCTGGGTTTCCAGCTTTATGTGCTGGTGCTTTATTCACTAAGCCACACTGGATTCAAGTTCTGATGAATCTTTAAATTGCAGGTTAGTGGATAAAGCTAGAAACCCGAGTTTGAGTCCTGGTGCCAGAGAGAATTTTTCTCCGTTCTACCGATTCTTTACCATATGGAAACAGAGAATTACTGCACTGAAACTCCATATGTACTATACTTCGGTACATCATAGTAATAAGAGAAGACAGTGTTAAGTGTCAGGAGAACAGATGTGGCAAAATTTTCCTTTGTTAACCGCACAATAGTAGACTGGAACAACTTACCTGTGGCAATCTTTCAGGGTGGTCCTCTCAAAATCAATACATTTAAGGAACAGTTGAGAAGATTAGACTGAAAATATAATTGTAGATGCAGTGTAATTATTTAAGTTGTGTCATGTAATTAATTAAATTGATATGTAATTAAGGTGATACGTAAATACTTAAGTTGGTAATAGTTGGGTTTAATGGAAATACTTACGTTAGGTTTACTTTTGCTTATTGTAGGCATTATTATAGCATAGTTTTTATTTATAATCCTAGGTTTATTGCATCTATTTATTTATAGTTAGAAATAAAATAACGTTTATTTTCTTATTGCTGTAATTATGGTAAATGTTATTAATATTTATTGTAATGTTATTATTGTATCACTGCCACCAGATGTATACCCAATTGTAGTGTTAATAAATACATACAAGAAAGTGTAAAGAATGTAGTAAGATGGACATAGAAACAATAAATTAAAGTGAACGAACATCGAAACTAGTGACAAGTGAAAGAGAGAGAAATCAGTAGTTAAATTAGGTGAATTGGATAATCAATGTGAATCAGTGTTGTGGGTTGGCAGTAGCATCAGGGGTGGTGGTATAGCTGCAGGGGTATTGTAGATATAATTATATGGAAAGTGGCTAAATATGGGAAATGTGTGTTACTATTCGGTTGAGAAGCTCTTATCATCCAGTCTGCTGTCAAAAAATGTGAAAGTTAGAATTTATAAAACAGTTATATTACCGGTTGTTCTTTATGGTTGTGAAACTTGGACTCTCACTCTGAGAGAGGAACATAGGTTCAGGGTGTTTGAGAATAAGGTGCTTAGGAAAATATTTGGGGCTAAGCGGGATGAAGTTACAGGAGAATGGAGAAAGTTACACAACACAGAACTGCACGCATTGTATTCTTCACCTGACATAATTAGGAACATTAAATCCAGACGTTTGAGATGGGCAGGGCATGTAGCACGTATGGGCGAATCCAGAAATGCATATAGAGTGTTAGTTGGGAGACCGGAGGGAAAAAGACCTTTAGGGAGGCCGAGACGTAGATGGGAGGATAATATTAAAATGGATTTGAGGGAGGTGGGGTATGATGATAGAGACTGGATTAATCTTGCTCAGGATAGGGACCGCTGGCGGGCTTATGTGAGGGCGGCAATGAACCTTCGGGTTCCTTAAAAGCCATTTGTAAGTAAGTAAGTGGCAATAAAAGAGAGGTCCACACCTGTGGAGTAACGGTTAGCGCGTCTGGCCTCTAAACCAGATGGCCCGGGTTCGATTCCTGGTCGGGGCAAGTTACCTGGTTGAAGTTTTTTTCCGATGTTTTCCCTCAACCCAATATGAGCAAATGCTGGGTAACTTTCGGTGCTGGATCCCGGACTCATTTCACTGGCATTATCACCTTCATCTCATTCAGACGCTAAATAACCCGAGATGTTGATAAAGTGTTGTAAATAACCTACTAAAAAAAATAAAGTAAAAGATGGAATTGGAAGTAGGAGTGATGAGAAAGGGATAAGTACGTAATAGTACATTATGCAACGAGCCTATAATGGTAGTAATTAAGACGCGAGTTTCATAATTTTCATACGAGCGTCTTAATTACCATTATAGGCAAGTTTCATACGACTTTTTATGCTCGACCATATTTCTAACTTGAAATTATTCATAAGTATTCATGTTATTCTTATCTGACTGGGGAGCAGAACTGACCTTGTGCAATATCTCGTAAATTGTGAGATGTGCGCAGACGCGAAAGTATTGATTTTTTCCGAGAAACAAATAATGTCATTGACCTTGATATATTCTAGAGAGTAAAATAAACATTAATCTTGATATAACCTTGAAATTGATTAGACATTGAAAAACGAGATGACAAATTGAATTTATTTGAATATTATTTACAATTAACGCTAATTATTATAGTAACAGAACATAACGTTCTGCGACAGTATTGGATTTCCAGCCTCCGTGATGTTTCAGTAGTTGTCTTTCGATTGCATTCCGAGAATAATCGATACTTGCGCTTTCATATTGCTACAATGGTGTTTTCTGATTGGTGGAACACCTGAACTTTAATGAATAGGTGTACTTTAATGAGGTCCATTAAAGGGCTGCTACCAGGTGTACAATTACTACATTTCGGCATGGTCGAGCATAAAATAAATATACGAGAGAATAGTATGGAAATAATAAGTGATGTAAGTGTTGTAAAATAGAGAAAATGGAAATGTACACAAATAATTTAGGGAAAAGAAGAAATAAGAGTAGGTGGATTTGAGAATCGAGAATGGAAGTAATGCAAATAAGGAAGGAAAGGAATATACAATATTTAATTGGCAAGCAGGGAATGGAAGAAGACAGTCTGGGTATGAGAGAGAATGTTGTTACCAACTGCATCGTCTTTGATAATTATGAATTTGATTTTATCATTTTTATATCAGTTTTTCTTTACAAAAAATTTTTATTGTCTTTGCTGTCCTTTTTCTTTAGGGAGACGCTGAGGGAGTTGCCAGAATCACTGACAATGAAACGCACTATCAAAAGGAAGCTTGTTAAATCCGTGAGCCTGAAATCAAAACATTCCCCACTCAGCATTTGGAAACAAATGAAGTACAGGATAAGCATTTCATTTTCGAAGGTAATTTATGCTAGTAACACTTAATTGCTTAATGTGGTATATAAAAAGCATTTCCACTACTTTTCATGTTGTAATAGGTTATCCATGCAAGAATTCAATAGCAATTACCACATTGTCATAAAAGTGCTAAAATATGTTATTTTATTTACTCTAGAGATAATAGATTAAAATAAATTATTATCAGTATTCTGTATAAAATCTAAAAAAAATTCCATCTCCTTATGAGGGAATTTATTTTTTGTATTCCCCCCCCCCCCAATCCCACTAGGTTGTTTCTCGACATATATGTTAAATTGTTAATCTAAGGATATACAGGGTGATCCGTTTGGGAAGACATAGGATAAAAACGTGATAAAATGAGAACTGTTGCTATTTATTTTAAGTAATTTGTACATGCATTCTAGAAGAATTGGAGTTTTTTCAAAATTAGACCTCAACGTGTCCACCATAGCGAACACGACACAGTTCATATCTTGAGGCTGATTCCTCCCATGTGTGGTCTAACATCTCAGGGGTAACTTTCTCAAAAGCTGAGAACATCTTTGCTCTGAGATCATACACATCATTCTTCACGAAACCCCAGAGAAAGAAATCGGGTTGTGTCAGGTCTGGGGAATTTGGAGGCCACATAATTCGTCATCCTCGACCACACCAGTTGTTACCAAATGTGTCATCCAGATAATCACGGACGTCTGTTGTGTAATGTTCCTATTGAAACATGATATTCATGTTGTTTTCCTGTTGCAGTTGTGGTTCGAAAAAGTTTTCAACATGTCCAGGTTTGGTCCTGATCAAACTGTTTCCTCTGCGAAGATAAACAGTCCATACAGATTATAGCGACTTACCGCGCACCAAACATTAACTTTAGGACTAGCCTGTTCCAGTTCAGTGACTCGGAACCCTCTGAACACCATACTCTCGTTGAAACCGTCATTGAACAGACGTTACAGCAAACCGCAAGACACATTTTGCTCGTTGTTGTGCAGTAAACGGCATTTTGTTTATTCGGTCGTTGCTGGGTAACTTCTTTTGATTCTTATGTGGTAACTATGGTGATACAAAACTCCCGTGCTTCAGTATCACATTGGAACTGAAATTAATTCTCTATTATAAATTTTATAGTAATTTTATTTTATGTCTTCCCAAACGAAACAGACTGTATTTTTATCATAATTTTTAATAGATTTTTATTGTAGTTGTGTTAGAATAGAGCATGTGTTTTTTATCTTGTCGAAAGAATTGTTATTTGTGAATATAAAAATTCATATTTATATTAAAATAGAAGCATTTTGAAATTAGAACTTTTTTCAAGTCATGCCCAAATTTTCAAATTCATTTGAAATCTGAGATCTGGAAATAATGAGGTAAAAAATTCTCACATCTACTAGGTTCACTTTTTGTTCTTGTGTATGTTCCATAATAGTACATCATGCAACGAGCCTATAATGATAGTAATTAAGACGTGAGTATGTTTATCTATGAAACGAGCGCGAGTTTCATAATTTTCATACGAGCGTCTTAATTACCATTATAGGCAAGTTTCATACGACTTTTTATGCTCGACCATATTTCTAACTTGAAATTATTCATAAGTATTCATGTTATGGTTATTTAAGTGAGGAGCGGAACTGACCTTCTAAATTGTGAGATGTGCGCAGACGCGAAAGTATTGATTTTTTCCGAGGGACGAATGTCATTGACCTTGATACAATCTAGAGAATAACATGAACATTAATATTGTTATAACCTGGAAATTGATTTAGAATTGAAAAACGAGATGACAAATTGAATTTATTTGAATATTATTTACAATTAACGCTAATTATTATAGTAACAGAACATAACCTTCTGCGACAGTATTGCATTTCCAGCCTCTGTGACTTTTTGCTAATTGTCTTTCGATTGCATATCCGAGAATAATCGATATTTGCAGTTTTATAATGCTACAATGGTGACTTCTCTTTGGCTGAACAACTGAATTATAATGAATAGGTGTACTTTAATGAGGTGCATTAAAGGGCTACTACCAGGTGTATAATTACTACATTTCGGCATGGTCGAGCATAAAATTAATTAACTTATATTTTTCTGCTAATAGTTCAGTATTGTATTTTAATTCATAAACATCTCGTTGCATGGAAATCTGAAGCTCACTGATTTAGGCAAGCAGTTATTTCCTATGTCAGTCCACTTCATGTTTATCTGTGAGAGCACTCTTTCAACAAAGGTTGAAGCTATCAGTAAATTGAGAAAACTGAGCACTCCTACATTTTTTTAAAACAGAAATCCATTTTTTAGTAACATCATATTTATCATTGCTACTTATCGTACAGTGACTAACGAATCTTTCAGAATAAAGTATTCGTCATACAACTCGCTCATTTTTGTCTCAGATTCTAGACCTATATTTCACGCTAATTTTGTTACATCATCAATAGTAGGAGAACGCTTTAAATCTGAAACTGACATTGTGCACAAAGGATTTTCATCTGAAAAATCAAATCATTTTTCAGTGTATTCTATTGGTCAAGTCAGAAAACTCAGGAAGACTTAATTGGATTTTGATTCTGATAAAATTACAGAAAATGCTTTCAGAGCAAAAGATGCAAAAAAATTCATCATTAACTTCACTTCTAAGCTGGTTCACTATCATTATCCCAAGCTTCTGGATGTCAGGAGTGAAATTATTTTGTAATTGAGCTTCATGGAACTAAAACCTCACTAGGCTTAGGATAATGACGAACACCACGTCGAAACTAATCAGCCAGGTAATTTTTATAATATTAACACAGTAAAGCACTTATAACATTAATCAGTGACTAAAAATGTAAGTAATAAATAAGCAAACTATCATTTCATAAATCTGACCATGTTTGTTTTATGAAACTTTAAGTTTTCTTTGCTGTGCCTTCTGTGTCTGTACTGAATGTTGAGGTTTGTTAATTTCATCATGCAATTGTGCAAGTTAATGATAAAATAAACCAAACAAAGAGATCTTGCCTTTAGTACCATGTTGGAAAGAGATAGTGGAAAAACATCCGTCAGTCCAACCAATCAAATCTCTTGCAAGATTATCCTTATAAGAGAATTGAATGTTGAATTTAACATTGTTTATTATTCTGTACCATTAAAGTAGTCCCCGCCCGGAGATCCGATTGGGGGACTATTTTACCTCCAAATAATTTTACCTTAATGGTACTCATTTCATATTGGAGTGAAAATGGCAGTTGTAGCCGATTTAAGTGAACACCATATTTTAACGTTTTGGTGGCTACTTCATCCACATACAACCCCAGAATGTCTAGAGGACCACACCTGCTGTTGGTCTACAGGTCCATTGGACCTAGCTGGGAGATCTTGTTGATCACCAGCTTTCCCTCCTTAAGCCACTGGAGGACGATTTTAGTGCCATAGCAGGTCAGCACTAGGAACAGAAAAGTAGAAAGAGGAGGAAGGAAAGGGAAATGAACCCTAGGCCTCGAATGCTCTAATGCCGTCGGGGTCGAAGAAAGTAAGAGTTCAGTCAGAGGACTGGATAGGAAAGGGTAAAGAGGGAATTAGGTATTGGATAGAGGAAAATTATACCAAATTCAGTCATTAACTCATCAAGCTAACCAGTGCTAATTGATGAGTAGCCCCTCCCTTTAGTTCAGCTCGTAAAATTATGCTTACTAACAGCTGCACCACGGGAAGGTAGGGATGGGACATTGGGTATTTGTCCAGGTTGGTTCCTTAAAGCCTTCAATGGGAAGGATTAATGGCTCTCCCCCTGTATCCGACAGATACCATTTTGCAGCCAATGTATAAAAGCAGTTTCTCCAGTGTATGAGATGCCTCACATTTTGAGTCATACTCGCATTGGAGAACAGTTGACAGTAGGTTCTGAAATCTCTTGTTCTTCTTGATTGCAGTTTCAAGTTGCTGTGAAGAACGTGTTGTACACCTTTGAGCTGTGGTACAGTGGCATCAAGAAGATTGAGGGACATTTCGGCAGTGGAGTGGCAACCTATTTTAGATTTCTTCGCTGGCTTTTCTTGCTGAACTCCATCGTATTTCTTATAAGGTATTGATAATAATCTCTAAAATTTCAGTACATCTTAGTGTTCATTACGTGTTATAACCAAATATGACTCACTCATAGTGATGTTAGCAAGCAAGCACTCAGCTCCTGTTCAGAAAATGAGTTATTGAATGACTCTGTAAACAGAGCAATCTAAGATACACTTACTTACCTATAAATGATTTTTACAGAACCCGGAGATTCATTACCGCCCTCACATAAGCCCGCCATCGGTCCCAATCCTGAGCAAGATTAATCCAGTCTCTACCATCATATCCCACCTCCCTCAAATCCATTTTAATATTATTCTCCTATCTATGTCTCGGCCTCCCCAAAGGTCTTTTCCCTCATATCTCTCAGCTAACATTCTATATGCATCTCTGGATTGACCCATACATGCTACATGCCCTCTCCATCGGAACACAAGCTGATTTTCGAGAAAGAATACCTCTATTCCGCCAACATTCTCGCTGCCATAACTCATAAGCCCGCCGTATGTGTAGTGAGAAAAAGCTGATAAGTGGGACAAATAGAGCTCCTCGAACTCTATCTGTGGTGCAAAGGACAACCCTCTGCCCCCAGCCATATGGATGGTAGAGGCCGGCAAATTTAAAAAAATGGTCATTTTGACTTCCCAAAATAGACATTTATCAGATTTTCTCTACACAAGACATCTAGATTTAATGTTCATAGTTATGTCAGGTGAAGAATACAATGCGTGCAGTTCTGCATTGTGTAACTTCCTGCATTTTCCTGTAACTTCATTCCTCTTAGCCCCAAATATTTTCCTAAGCACCTTATTCTCAAACACACTTAACCTCTGTTCCTCTCTCAAAGTGAGAGTCCAAGTTTCACAACCATACAGAACAACTGGTAATATAACTGTTTTATAAATTCTAACTTTCAGTTTTTTGAAAGCAGACTAGATGACAAAAGCTTCTCAACTGAATACTAGCAAGTATTTCTCATATTTATTCTGCATTTAATTTCCTCTTGAGTGTAATTTATATTTGTTACTGTTGCTCCCAAATATTTAAATTTTTCAACTTCAAGTGGTGAATTTTCAGTTTTTATACACTTATAATAATTTTATTGTATTATATATTTTTTCGTTATACATCTTGATTTAACATGTTTAACACTTTTTGTCTCTTAAGATTTAGTTATTGAAACAACTTTCTAGTGTTAAATTGAAATTAAGTTGGTAAATTTCCTCAGTTGGCTGTTTCGATTGCACTGTTAGTCATCTTCAGAACTAACGAGGTTCTTGCTTGTTTCCATTTTCTTCTGGAGTTGCTTTGGTGCTGGGTGGATTTGTGTTCTGTAGTGTGGAGTCAGATTGAAAACCCACCTACATCAACACATAAACCCAAAGCTACACTAGAAAAATTGAGA
This sequence comes from Periplaneta americana, assembly GCA_025594305.2. Taxonomy (NCBI): domain Eukaryota; kingdom Metazoa; phylum Arthropoda; class Insecta; order Blattodea; family Blattidae; genus Periplaneta; species Periplaneta americana. Next base: position 158,787,632 of record JAJSOF020000013.1, read on the forward strand.
ACAACAAATCTATAAATTTCCCAGGAACCACAATAAGAAAAGTATATAACAAATATACATTCAAAATTTTATAGAAAACCTACAACAACAGTCACACATATACACAACAGATCCATTCACTCAACAAACACAAATATGCCACATTTTCGAGCCATGCACATATTAATCAATTTATCAATGAACTAACAAGACAACATTGAAGAAATACACACCATCAAATACATAGCAGAAAAGAATACATATAATCCCAACATAATAGACATCATAAAAAGGCAATATAATCGCAAGAAACACATCACAAACACCAAAATAAAAATAAATACATCACACTAACCTACGAAAATAAAAACACACACATAATCGCATCTTCATCCAGGAAATTAAATTACAACATTGCATACAGAACACAAAACACTCTACAGAAATACGATGAAAGAGTAATGGAACGGAGAAAAACTCTCTCCGGCACTGGGATTTGAACCGGGTTTTCAGCTCTACGTGCTGATGCTTTATCCACTAAGCCACACCAGATACCCACCCCGGCATCGGACAGAATCATCTCAGATTAAGTTCCAACTCTTGGGTTCCCTCTGGTGGCCGCCCTCTGCACTACGTCATAGATGTCTATGAACATAGGACTGAAGTCCACACATGTGCTGAGGTGCACTCGTTATGAGTGACTAGTTGGCGGGATCCGATGGAATAAGCGCCGTTTTTCTCTGTTCCATTACTCTTTCATCGTATGATGACGCAGAATATCTGCATGGAAATATCATATGTACTTCGGAACATTAAAATAATATATACTCTACAGAAACATTTCAATACACAAACAAGACAAACAAACAAATACAACCTAACAAGAGTAAACAAATTAACATGCAATAATTGTAACAAGTTTTATATCGGAAAAATTTTAAGATAGTTTCAAACGGATACAAAGAACACATCACAGCCAAAACCAAATCACAAAATACCTCCACGTATGCAGAACACATCACAAACACCAACCACAACTACAGCAACACAGAAACAGTCATAAAAATCCTACATATTCAACCGAAAAACCAGAAATTAAATACACTACAACAGTATGAAATATGCAGACACACGAAAACACACCCACAATGTATCTTCAATACAGAGTTAAATTTCAGAACACACATCCTATTTGACTCCATGGTACCGAACAGAAACACACCCCCACCAAAACAAAGAAACCGGAAAGAAGCAAGGACCTCACTAGTTCTGAAGATGACTAGTCGAAAATAGTCAACTAAGATAATTTACCAACTTAATTTCAATTTAACACTAGAAAGTTGTTTCTATAACTAAATTTAAATTTATTTTCTCCCAAAACTTTTCCTAAACTGTTACATCACATGTTTTTGTATGTAAGTAGGTTCATTATTTTTTTTATGAAATATTAATTTTTTATTAATGTTATTAATTTATTTCTGAGTTTTATGATTTTATTGTTTATTTCCTGCTTAGTTTTGGCTTCATTGTAGTCCCTCAGCTGTTACATCGCTTTTATGAACCTGTGGAAGGCAATCAGACCCAATCTGTCACAGTTGACATTGGTTTCATTGAGTTACAAGAGGAAAATAACTCTACCACACGTATAGGTAAGCAGACGTATAGAAAACTTGTTATTCAGTTGAAGTAGCGGTGTTTAGTGTGCACCATTCCATAATAATATATTCAGTACATAGGCCTAGTGGTCACTGTGTATAAAACATTAGGATGAGGCTTAAATGTATTGTTGGAACGTTGACGTGGATGTTGGACTGTTATGTGATGTCTGAGATCCCAGTGATTCCATATCATGAATCTAACGCTCATTTTACTGTGGCCCCATAATTTGGAATGAACAAAAAGTGACAGAGGATTCATCGAATTCATATACTTGCGTGAAACGTTTATGCTGTTCGTGATTGTTGCTGTGGGCATGGTTGGGATTTTAAGAATGTTTGGAATTTGAAATAAAAGTTTGATATTTCTTTTAATTTCTGTCTTCATACTCCCCACATTTAAATTTAACAAGGCGGACCTTTCTCGTTAGCTACTTCATAATCGCTCCCTCATTCCATGAGGCCTAGTCTACAGACAACATTGCAATTGATAGTCGAAGCGATTCACACATTGATATGACGTCAATGAGTTGTTCGAAGTTGCAGCTAGTGAATAATCTCTTGTCGTTACAGGGAATAAAATTGGAATTGGATTCATTTCGTCATACCAAAGTTATTCCCCATCAAACGCCAGGAGAAAGACTAGAGTCATATCACCTCTCTTTTAAATTCGGGATATTGATTTTCTGTTTTAATTCTTGAACAATGGATATGAAACTTTTTATGTATGAATGCCAATTGTTTCCTGGTAATCTGATAAGTTTTTCGTATTGAATCAGTGCTTTTTCTTCTATTGTCATTTTGATGCTGTTAATATTAGTGAGGAATTTCATAGAATCTGGAATCAGAAGTAAACACTGAAATACTGAAACAATTGTCTTTAGAGACAATTAATATTAGGTACCCTCCACAAAACTGGCTTCATTTATACACTGACAGATCCTTGATCTCCAGAGAACAAGGTGCCGGTGCAGGTGTTATGTGCTGTCTCTTCTCACTATATAGTTCTCTTGGATATGGAACAACAAGTTTTGATGGTGAAATCGTTGCAATAAGTGAAAGTCTCAGGAATCTTCTATGCCACATCAATAAATTTAGGAATGCAGTTATATTGTCAGACTCCAAAGCAGCTATTCTATCAATCGTCTCTAAGCACACACCTTCATCTCAAACAGCAGAAATAACTAAAATGCTCTCTCAATTAATATCACTCAATAAAAGAATTGTATTCCAATGGATACCATCCCATTGTGGAATCCTGGGAAATGAGAATGCGGATGCTTTAGCAAAGAAGGGCAGCACTGCTACTTACAGACCTGTTACTAAATCTACGTATTACTCTGTGAAAAGATTTATTAAATCTACATACTTAAGACTTCAACAAACAAAATTTGATAACTCAATCCCAAGGGAAAAAATGGAACTCTCTGCATCAAAATCCACAGTTAATTCCCGATTTACCACGAAAATCGTCTGTAGCTGCATTTAGATTGGCAACAGGCCATGATTGTTTGGCCAAACACCTGCATAGAATTGGAATATATCAGTCCCCTAACTGCCCATTGTGCAATTCAAACCAAGAAATGGATTCGGAACACCTCAAAATCTGTGCTTGAGTGGCTGGTCATGATAATATCTTTGAAAAATATTGGAGTGCAAGAGGTCAAATGACTTTATTGTCAAACGTCTGGCATTAGAAAACAACAACATCATATCATCTCTCTTCTCTGAATGGACTCCCTCTCTGGCACATAAATATTTACTGAAGGACAAGCATGGACAGCTTCGAATTTCCACGAATATCAAAACAGACCTAATCTTAACAATGAACACGTGCTGTATTTTCCCTTTGTTACATTTTCACTGCAAACTTAATTTCGAGCAACATTGATTTAGAACATATAAATAACTTGAGTGTGTAAAGCATGCCAGGAGTGCGAAAAGAGGGGGCAATAGTGAAGAAAAACCTGTCTATAATCTGAGAAATGGTGCATCAGTGGGCTGAAATAATAGTAGGTTAGCTAGGAATGGATAAATGGAAGTGAGCTGTTGTACTTGTTTTTCAGTGTTAAATAGTGTTATAAATAAAGTGAAAGCAATGTTGCTAGGATACGAGTGCCAATGTGTTGTGTGAGTAAAGTTTAGACAGTGAATATAATAACAGTTCAAGTTTTTAGTGAAATAGTCAACAAGGGTTAGGTCTTATATATTAAATAAGTTATATGTATTTTTTTGTCTTTTTTTATTATATTATTTGATCAAACATTATTAATTTCATATGAGGCAATCTTCCTGAATAACAATATATAATATACAGCAATATATAAAAGAGTCGATCACTATTTCAAAGTGATTTGAAGCACTATATCATAAACAATTTTCACCCCAGTGTTCCTAATAATAAACACAAGACACTGACAACCTGTAGTGTCACTGTAATGTTACAAACAACTGTAAAGAACAAACTTCGGGACGCGTGAGAAAGGGGCACAGTAATGATTCAGCTGATCATTTATGGTCGTTTATGCATTGCTTATAGATTTCTCAAGGGTGTGACACCTGAATATGTTTTTAATATACTATATTACGAGAAATTAGCAACAGAACTAAAGGATGCGAAATACTCTCTACAGCTCTACACGAAATAAAATATTTCTTCCAACGATTTAGATTGTGGAAAAGTCCCCATAACACTTATAGCGTTCCCTCGTTGAATGGCAATACTAATTCTTTGGCGGAGGAAAGCTGTAGAGCGAGAGTCACCGTTAATTGCTGATAAATACTTGCCGATATCAGAAGTTAACAACTTCGCCTCGGAACACCATGGGCCCATAGATTCTACGGCGAAAACGACAAAATTATATCTATCCAGAAGATCGAGATACTTATTGCGTTTAATTGTAACAGCAGATGCAGAGGCTGACCCAGCGAGTTTGGAAGTTTTGGGCAAATAAGAGTGAAGGTGTTATAACAAGTGGCATCCCATAAAAGTGATTGTTATATGTATTGTTATTTAAAGTATTTAGTTAGTTATGAAGGTAGGAATGATTTTTACGGGAACTGAGAATAAGAGAAGGGAAGTAGAATAGTAGTGGATAAAGTAAAAGGATGGTCTAGTGAAAGTGTAGGGACATGAAAGACATAGCAAGAACAGGCTTCAAGTGTCAAAATACGTCTTGTTTGAAGTTGTAAATAGTGCAAGTAAGGGAATGCTGGCCCGAATACAGAAATGTGAAGGGCCAGCAGGACCGAAGATTTTGAGAAATAATATTCATAATATGAATAACGTTTCATATCTCTCAGTGTTTAAAATACGATCTTATAAGTGAAAAAAACGAATGAAAGAAAATTGTATACATGAACTAATTTAATGTGGAAAGTGTAGGAATTTTTCCTGGACTTTAGATAAAAATGTATAAGTGTGAAAAATGCGTAAGTGCGAAATGTATAAAAGAAGTTTTATTGTAGTGAATTTACTTAGTGCCATAAGTGTGTTTTAATTTCTAGTTTCAGCCCTTCTTTATTCACATTGAATGAAAACACCATCTTAAGAAAAATCCCGCATTTGAGGGAAAAATTCTGTGCTGTATCAGGGATACACCCAGTTTTGGGAATGAAACTACAGTTGTCTTGGTTTGAATGTTATAAATGCAGAGTATGGATTTATAGCAAGAGTGATTTTCGGTGGTCTTTCTATCCAAACTTCTCGGGTTCAGATGCAGCCAATGGCGAACAAATAATTGGTATGGCTTTCTGCTGGAGAAAAGTGGAACTTCGGGCCCTGTGTCATATGTTTATGGCATGCAAAAGGAACCTATCCCTAATACAGGGCTCCAGCCAAAATTTGTTGGCCATTTCTCACTCTCATTGAATTTCGATTCTGGAAAACTCCTGTGATTGGAAGCAGTGAATACTACTACTTTGTAGGATTGACAAGGAGATGAAGTGTGGTCTATTATTTAGAAAAATGTACGATTTAAAAAAAAATCGCGAAAGAACAGAATGTTACTCGACTCTTTTGTTCCTTTCCTGTCATGAATTCATACATTGAGCAAAGTAGTCAGTATAATATATGTTGTTGTTTTCTTCCACAGTTACTCCTCTTCCATTTACCACTGAGAACTGGAAGGACGCACCTGGTTATAAACCACGAGTCAGGAGCAAGCCATATGCTTCAAATGCTGATTTCTCCTTTGAAAACATTTTTACAGGCGAGGTATGACATAGATAGCTTTATTAATATTCTTTGACCTGGATACACTGTTATATGATTTGTTCTCTTTGTAAAAATCTGTTTCTTAACTTACACGAGTTGTATTCAGCTCATGGGTGATATCGATCATCATTTATCACACATAATAATAATGCCACAGTTCGCTTTCCTTTATCTAAGAGCAAGTAGTATCTTTCTCCCAGATCCAATTTCCCCTCTAACAGACTTTTACCACACTAGAACAAGTGTCAATATTGAAAGAAACTTTATCCAAATTAATATTTGAGGAGAAAAATTTGCTCCGGCGCCGGGGATCGAACCTGGGTCCTTGGTTCTACGTACCAAGCGCTCTGACCACTGAGCTACGCCGAATTCAATCCACAGCACTGGACCGAACCCTCCTCCTTCAATGTTTCCCTTTGTGGCCTGACTCCAAGTTAGGCATATATGTTGACGTATATGTCCAGTGTCAACTGCCTCCTCAAATATTAATTGTCAATATTACAAATATTATTCTGTTGGACAAATTAATAAATCTATAATATTCTCATAGCTGCAGTGCATATGTCTGTACAGATTACTGTGCACTGCAGAATCCCGGCCAAACAAGTCACTCAACTGAGTGCGCCCCTAATATAATGGCAGTTGACATTGGACATATACGTCAACATATATGCCTAACTTGGAGTCAGGCCACAAAGGGAGACATTGAAGGAGGAAGGTTCGGTCCGGTGCTGTGGATTGAATTCGGCGTAGCTCAGTGGTCAGAGCGCTTGGTACGTAGAACCAAGGATCCGGCTCGATCCCCGGTGCCGGAGCGAATTTTTCTCCTCAAATATTAATTGTCAATATTACAGATATTATTCTGTAGGACAAATTAATAAATCTATAATATTTATCCAAATTAGCCTACATGAAAGAAAATTAATATCAGTTGCGTTTTTTTTGTTGTTGTCTGAAATTGCCAATATTGCTCAGAATAGAAGATGGTGGCGAAAGTTTGTTGAGGCCTTTTGCTCCAGTTGGAGATACAGAAAATGGTGATGATACGTTTTTTGTTGCCCAGAAACTTTAAACTGTATTGATTTATTACTAAATATGTTGTTATATGTATCCAGAAGTTTCAGGCCAATTGCTTTAGTATTTTCAGAAATATTGGTTCCTAATTACCTTATTGTCTCGAATATCCCACATCCTCGAATAAGCCACGCACTCCACTTTTGAAAGTCCAAAAAATAAATAAAACAAATACAAATTACAAAAATAAACTTTCAACAAGTGTATTCACGACAAATTAAAAACAATTAAACACAAGTACAGTTCAGTTAACGGAACAGATGCAATATAGGACCCACCTAAATATAAAAATATGTTAAGCCACGAAAAAAAGGTCAACGGAAGTTGCGTTTCGATCAATTAAATGATCGATATATATTGTTTTCATTATGTTGCCAACCAATCAATATTGTTGTAAATTAGTTTCATCATAATCATGGCGGCAATTTCGAATGCTGTAGTTAAACATAAAAAAGAAGTGGATCAAATTCTCCCTCTCGATTTAAAATGTAGGCCTCGAAATGGAAATTATGGAATTATAAATAAGTTGTAAACTTTGTAGTAGCTTTATCCATGAATAAAGACATGTAGGCTATGTTTATGGTTTTTATGCGAATGTGGTTTACTTAGGAGTGAAATGTTTTTGTGAAACATGCAATCCTGGGATGAGACTGAAGAAATTCAAAAGTAAACGAGATGAACTCCTGTGGAGATGTCATTGGAAATTACAAGGTATTAAATGATAGACACAGGAACGCCGTATCGTGGCACTTTGTGAAATCACTCGGATAACGGAGAAGATGAAACGGAACATCTCCAGTGAGGTGCATGGTAAAATGCTAATTTTACACCAATTTTGTTTTTAATTCTTTGGTCCAGGGAAAATACTAGTAAAAATGTGTTTTTGTGAAAGACTAGTATTTTCCCTGGACCAAAAATGCAGTATAAATGGAGTAGAATTAGTATTTTATAATATACCTATCATAAAGATGACTAACATGAACTTAATTTTATTGTTGTATTAATACCAATGTTGTATTGTTTGAAAGTTTAATGTTACTGTGTTTAAAGTTTAGCTTTGGTTTGTTTCTTTAACTTTATTTTGAATAAAATTTAATATATTGTATAACAAAGGTGACTAATATGAGCTTAATTTCATTGTTGTTGGTTTTATTAAATTATACATGTTTATAGTACCGGTACTATGTATTTAGTATTGTTAAGATGGCATACTTGATATAATAATCGAAAATATACAATATATAATCGATACTATGGAATACTCGGGGTGGGTCCTATAATGCATCTGTTCCCAGTTAACAATAAATTTCATCCTGGAACAGGACGCATTTGAAACCCATCCGATGCACACGCACTACTCTCTTGTCAGTTGTCTTGCTTAATTGGCCGTTTACACAGTATTCTGCAACATTAACAGCATGCATCACAATTTCCATGTTTCTCTGCATCTGTGATAATTTTAAGCTTTTCACTGCAAGTAATGGATCACAATCTCATACATTTAGTGGTAGATATTCATTTTCAGAATTGGACATAAAGAGTGGGTCAAAAGTCGCTTTCCCCAAACACTTCCTTACATTTAATTACATTCAATTTACATTAGACTACACATTCATTTACAGATTTTGTACAAAATGGAGGCCCTGTTTCTCGATGTTTAGACATTGATTTACAGATGGGAGAACATAACTCACGATTTTCACGAATGACTGTTCGATCATCTGTCGCAACTGATGCAGATCCTGCGGTTTCTGAGCAAAAACATAATTTTTCAGGATACCTCACAGCGAAAAATCACATGGCATCAGGTCGTATGATCTGGGTGGCCATTCTGTTGTGCACAAAAACACATTGTTCTGTGGTTAATTTGCGATTCATTGCAGTTATTGCATAGAGAAGCGACCCAACACTATAAAACAAAACAACAACAATAACAAGACATGACGTCGAAAAAACAGTTGACACACGAACATGGTTGCCAACCCACCACTTATTACACCAGCTATTCGTTTATTCAAGTTATGACATCTGTATATGTGTACAAGTATGAAACTTAACAACGAATATTGGGGGAAGCGACTTTTGACCCACCTTGTATAAGACACGCACACTATACACTTATCACACTTGAACTTGATTCTGACTTCTGACATGTACTACTAATCCAAACTCCAAGGTTTTCCCTAACCGAAAGGCAAATGCCGGGTAATCTTTTGGCGAATCCTCGGACCTCACCTCATCTCACTAAATCTCGCCGAAATATTGTAAAAAATTGCAGAAAATTGTAAAAATTATAGAAAATTACTAAATTGTAAAACTGTAAAAATTGTAAAATTTTGTAAAAATTTGTAAAAATTGTAACTGTAATATTGTAAAATTTCGACTTGTTCCACATCTTAAAGCTTCATTGCTCATGTAAGATCTATGGAATATAATAAATGAATGAAATGAATTTTACATCAACAATTGAAATACCCACGCAGGAAGATAATGGCATGCACTACCACCTTAGGAGTTGCGTGAGAGGAAAAATGGGCAATGTTACGAACTTAATTTCGAATAAGCTGCACACCCGTTTTTTTTTTTACTTGCATATTTAAAAAAAGTGCGCGAGGTATTCGAAAAAAATACGAAATCAATTATGCATGTTTAATTGATATTTTTAATTCAATAATTATTCTAAAACAAATAAAGATATTCAAATGTAATTTTGCCGTTGTACTTGAGTACCGTACTTCCAGTTTCAAATCTTGCAGTTTTGTGATATTTGGCTGAGATACAGTCATGAACCCCGAAAATTGAGTAACTGGTTCTGTTAAGCTACAGGGTGCTTTGACGTGTTTTCGGTGTGTTGCAGGGATTTTTCACAGACACAACCCTGTATTATGGCTACTATACCAACGAGACTTTCTCCATGGTGTCAGGCCTGCAGTACAACATTCCTGCAGCATACTTCTTCACAGTTCTTGCTTGTTACCTCTTCATCTTTGTCACGCTGTCTGTCAGGTGAGCTGGTTCCCCTCCTCATCAGCTCCTCTATTCATTTTCTTCATTTCCTTCACTCTTCTTTCTCCATCTTTTTCTGTTCGTGTTTTTTTCTCTTCTTCCTCTGTGCCTTTCCTCTTTCATATTTTTTTCCATCTGCTCCTTTTTCTTGCCATTTTTCTGTTTCTCTTTTCGTTTTCTTCCTCTTTTTTACCATCCTCACTTCTTCTTTTGTTGTCTTCCTCCTCTGTCTTCTCCTTCTTTATTTCTTTCCTTCTTCATTCCCTCCCCTTCTTTTTATTTATCCATGTTGAATCTTTCGTACACTACTTTTAACACTTGAATATAAATAATTGATTAAATGGCGATCTTACTCGTGTTAATTGTGTAAGCAAGTGTGGCTTACAGCTGTTTTGGTGCTATCCTCGGAGCCTACTAGATCTCGGTGCTATCTCAACTTCGCTGCCTGTTGTGTGGGTGCGTTCATGTGATGAAGAGTTGTGTCAAATAGTGTGTGTGTTCTGAAATTGATCTGTGTGTTGAGAATTTGATTGGGGTGTGTTTTAGTGTGTCTGTATATTTCATATTGTTCTAGTGTGTTGAGTTTTTGGTTTTTGGGTTGTATGTGTAGGATTTCCATGTCTGTATTTATGTTATTGTATGAATGGTTAGCACTAGTTATGTGATCGGCATATGTAGATGTATTGTGTCCTCTGGTTATTGCTTTAATGTGTTCTTTGTATCGAGTTTGGAATGATCTGCCTGCTAGAACAATATGAAATATATAGACACACTAAAACACACTCCAATCAAATTCTCAACACACAGATCAATTTCAGAACACACACACTATTTGACACACTCTTCATCACATGAACGCACCCACACAACAGGCAGCGAAGTTGAGATAGCTCCGAGATCTAGTAGGCTCTGAGGATGGTGTCGAATAGCACCGAAACAGCTGTAAGCTGCACATGCTTACATAATTAACACGAGTAAGATCGCCATTTAATCAATTATTTTTATTTATTTTTGTTATTTTTTCTATAGCTATCTAATTTATGATGTTGGCTACCTCCTCAGTAGTAAAGGACCAAGTATTTGAAATTAATTTTATATTTTTATTTGTTTATTTAATTGTTACGGCTGTAATATTAAGAATTTTGATCTAGAATTTTTTGTTAGTTATTTTACATTTGAAGACCTCCCGGAATAAGGATGTAGCCAACAAAACCATAATTCATATTTCAAGAGAAAAGAAAATTATTTCAGGGGTATATTTCATTGGGCTTATATTTACTATCACAACCATTTGACTAAACAAGGATACAAATTTATTCAGCCATTAAATACAATAATTTGCTATAAGTAAATGCTTTAACCCCTTACAGCATAGGGCAGTTTTGCACACACTGGTTTAATATTCAAATAACTTAATTAGTTCTCTCTTTCTCAACTGATGTCACATATGGTCATATCCAGTTGTTGACAGTGTGCCATATCTGTCCCAGTATGCAGTTTGAAATATATGCTTATATTATAAGTTATATGAATATAAAACCGATATGTGCCATATCTGCCCCAGTATGCGGAAAGGGGTTAAAATTATTTTTTCAGCCTACATCACACGTTTCAAGAATCTGATGTTACATTCTTTTTCCGGGGAAGTCTTAAATTTTTAAACTTTGAAATACAAGGCAAGTCAAAAAGGTCGCAGGGTTTTCAAGAATCATTACATACTAATTATTGATAACATCATGGTCAAACTTGCATAGAAACATGAAGATGCTTTGAAAATCTAGTTTTATATTGCCTGCAGAAAATGTAGTTCGATACATCAGGCACAAGGTAGTGTTTAATGAAAATGGTGTTCACAGCAGGAGAGAAGGCATTTTCTATGCTCGAATTCCGTGCCAGCAAGTCAGTTATCACTGTTGAGCTCTGCTTCTGAGCAGAGAATGCAGAGGATCCACCGTCAGTTAAGTCCATTCATTCATGGTACTCACGGCTTTTAAGGAACCCGGAGGTTCATTGCCGCCCTCACATAAGCCCGCCATCGGTCCCTATCCTGCACAAGATTAATCCAGTCTCTATCATCATATCCCACCTCCCTCAAATCCATTTTAAGGGGTTAGGTACAGCTTACAGCAGTAAAATTTTTGGAAATATTCAACATTTTTTCCCTCCATTACTGTATCTTGTACAATAATGAAAATTGGTATGTGTAAAACACTGTCCTTCTGCTATATGAAAAATATTTTTACGATTTAAAAAGAATTATTTCTATTTTTTTCAAAATTCATAATGGTGGTAGTTCACTGTGCAGTGATGAAGCATTTCCCTCATAACTCATAAACTTGTTCTCTCTCTTTTATTTTATTGCTGAAACTCACGTTTACAATATCATGCTCTTTCAACTACATTCCTCAGTAAATAATATTTTTTTTATTTTGTTTTGGAAGCAAATACTGATACTTGACCATTTTTTAATGAATTTATTTTTTATGAGACAATCTATCAAAGGTAGAGAAGTGACCTTGCATCATATTGTAGATGCGTAAATACACACAAAAATTTTCATCATAGAATTTTCGATAGTTTTTTTAGTTATGTGGGAAATGCTTCATTACTGCACAGTGAACTGAATTTAAAAAAATGTAAATAATTTTTTTTAACCATAAAAATATTTTTTTGATATGATATGATATATTTCTTCACAGCACTTCTTTACATGTAATGGTGTACCTCACATTTCTGTATCCGGTGCCACCATTAACATGTTATTACAATAACACATTATTTGCAGTACACGTCTACACAAATACTCCCAATTACACTATGTACCTTTTTTGTTATTTGGTCAAACTCTCCTTCAGTATTTCTCCTACATTTCATTTGCTACTCTCTATTTGTTTCTTAATCCTAATATATCTAATATTATATACTCCTTTCACACCCCCTTTTTCCTCTAACTACTATTCACTAAAATCTCAATTTCAATTTATCTCTATAAATTATCATATTGAATTATTTGTCCTATTTGTTCTTTCACCTTTTCTCCTATCTTTCTCTTATATTCATTTACTGTCCCAACGTTCAAATGTTAGTACTAATTTTATGCTGTCACTTGTTCACTTCTCTTAACCCTTTCTCACTATTTTCTCTCATTCCTATTTGCGCTCACTTTCACTTTCTCACTATTCTGCTTACACTTAATCTATTGACACTATTCTCACTTCCTATAAATAGCCTACTTATATATTTTTGATATAGCAGAAGTACAGTGTTTTATACATATTAATTTTTATTATTGTACAAGATGCAGTAATGGAGGAAAAAAATGTTGAATATTTCCAAAATTTTACTGCTGTAAGCTGTAGCTAACCCCCCCTTAATATTATCCTCCCATCCTCCCATGTATCTCTTGGCCTCCCCAAAGGTCTTTTTCCCTCCGGCCTCATGTATGGTACAAACAGTTTAAAGAAACAGGTTGTGTTGCAAGAAAAAGGGGGGTATATGTGTGATGGCAATAACTGGCTATTGCCATGGTTTCTGCTGTCACCAGATTTGACTCCTTGCAACTTCTCTTTGTGGGAGTACATTAAAGGTGCTCTTTTCATACCACATTAACTTGAAGATATGCATCATCAATGGCACTTTGTCATAGCCACAGGCGTGGCTCAGTCGGTTAAGGCACTTGCCTGCCGGTCTGAAGTTGCGTTCGGGCGCGGGTTCGATCCCCACTTGGACTGATTACCTGGTTGGGTTTTTTCCGAGATTTTCCCCAACCGTAATGTGAATGCCAGGTAATCTATGGCGAATCCTCGGCCTCATCTCGCCAAATACCATCTCGCTATCACTAATCTCATCGACGCTAAATAACCTAGTAGTTGATACAGCGTCGTTAAATAACCAACTAAAATAAAAAAAAATGGCGCTTTGTTACGTCGTATGTGGGAAGGCCTTGAGTACCACAGTGATGTCTATCATCTGACCTGTAGTGCACATAGAGCATCTGTAGGAGTCAAAACATATTTAATAGTTACTGTTTCTGTTGGAACTTGGTGCATTAAGGTAATAAATCCATACATACTTGAAATTGCATTGATGTAGGTTCAGTGTTAAGTACGTAGTAATGTCCAAAACTTGGAGAACTTTTTGACTTGTCCTATATATACAGGGTGGCCCACATAAGGTGTTACAAGTTTTTTCTTAAGTGGATCAGTAAAATTAAACGCTGAGTATTCTAAACTTCATTAGAGTAGCTGTACTTTTAGAGTATCATCGTGAACTGCTCAACATTACATACCGACCAACCATAATTTTTAAATTGTACATGTATTTATCATCATTATCATCGGCAGTAGCATTGCCATCACCATTACAGTCCTCAGTCATCACAATCATCTCCTTTTTTATTATATGTATAGTAGGTGAGATTAGTTACAAGAAAACACAAGTTAAATCTGGAATTGTATTACAGCATGGCGAGGTCATATCGTAAGACGTTCATTGAAACTGCTGGGGACCTGAAGAATGTGTTCGCACACAAAGTATTCTGTGGTTGGGATTTCAGCACGGCCACCAGTGAAGCTGCTGTTCTCAAGTCTAAGAGCATCTACAACGATCTGAAGGTAGGACAAAATGGAACGTGATCACAGTTGCTAAGACAAATAATGTGACAAGAAGCATTGGAAGCTAAAAATGGTCTCTTATGCTTTAAAGAAAATCAAAATTGAACTGAACACTCAGAAGAGTATAAATTGGGACATGATGGTAGTCCTTCAAGCCAAAAATTAAATATCACCATAGTCTTCAGGGCCAAAAAGGAAATGTTATCATAGTTTGAGAGCCAAAAATGAAATACAACCATAGTGTATTGAAGTGAACTGAAATACGACCATAGTCAGTTGCGGGAAACATTATATATTGCCAAAGTCTTTTTAGGAGAAAAATTACATACAAACATTCTCTTTTGAGCCAAAAAATGAAACAATAAGAAATTAGGGCTTTTCCCCTCAGGTCCTCCAACTAACACTCTATATGCACTTCTGGATTCACCGATATGTGCTACATGCCCTGCCCATCTCAAACATCTGCATTTAATGTTCCTACTTATCTGTTCGATTCCACAGTCTTTCTCGGTATCATAACTTAAATACTCGGTCACAATATAACACGCTAGAAATACCACTGCACACATCATCTCTTTATTCTTCATCTTTCACTGTTGCTACTTCTCGTCACTGGAATTCTCTGCCGCCTGAAGTCAAGGGCTGCCGAACTTTAATTTCCTTTAAATGTAAATTAGAAAAATATCTTATGATGAGTTGCGTTGCAAATATTTAATGGAATGTGTTCCACTGTATTTATTTTTATTTTTTTGTTTCTTATTTTTTATTATCTAAATCGTGTTTATTTATCACTTAACACCAATATGTATCCCACTGTGTTGTTTTTTTTTATTATTAATCTATTTTTTGTGTACATTTTATTCAATTATCTGTTTCTGGTTTAATTATGTAAATCCTACTTAATTGTAATATAATACTAATATGTATACTAATGTGTTTATTTTTATTTTTACTGTGTACATTTTTTTATTGAATTGTCGGCTTCTGTTTTTATGTGATTCGTATTTGATTCTAACAACATTAATATGTATTCCACTCTGTTTATTTTTATTTTATGAGGTAAATTTTTATGTAACTACCTCTTTTGATCTCATTATGTACCTAAATTGTATCAGTATGTAATTACTTAATTCCGATCCAGTTTTATGTTCAATTATGTAAGCAAGTTTTAATCCTGGTTGAGTGTAAGAGAAGGCCTTACGGCCTTAACTCTGCCAGGTTAAATAAAGCCATTATTATTATTATTATTATTATTATTATTATTATTATTATTATTATTATTATAATTATTATTATTATTTATGTCAGGTGAAGAATACAGTGCATACAGTTCTGTGTTGTGTAACTTTCTCCATTCTCCTGTAACTTCATCCCTCTTAGTCCCAAGTATTTTCCTAAGCACCTTATTCTCAATCACCCTTAACCTCTGTTCCTCTCTCAAAGTGAGAGTCCCAGTTTCACAGCCATACAGAACAACAGGTAATATAACTGTTTGATAAATTGTAATTTTTTGAAAGCAGACTGGATATTCCCAGGGTATAATACAATCATATTGATGTTAAATTTTACAAAGCGTACCGTAACGAGATCTTTTGCTTGGGACATTTACTAAACTGTGTGTTTAGGAGCTGCTGGAAGACCTGAAGAAGGATGAAGATGAGTTGAGCTGCCAGAGCAAGTTCTTCCTGTTCCTCTCCCGCTTCCTGCTGAACGTGTTCGTGACAGTGCTGCTGGGCTGCACAGGCCTACTCATGTGGTTCCTGCTGCGCGGGGGCATCGGCACGGGCAGCACCACAGCCCTGCATCACGGCGCCACCATGGTCATGCCCCTCATCATCACCGTTCTCATGATGGTGTCTCCTGTACTCTTCTCCTGGCTAGCAAGGTAAACCCCTTCATTAATATTTTTGTAACTGCCACAGAATCGTGCTCTTCAGACTTTATAAGGAGGCATACATATTCATAATGTTCCAATCTTTCCTATTTTCTGCTTTCCACTTAGTCTCCGCATATGATCCATACATCTTAATGTCTCTATCATAATATGATATCTTCTTCTGCCCTGAACTCTTCTCTCGTTCACCATTCCTTCCAGTGCATCCTTCAGTAGGCAGTTTCTTCCTAGCCCGTAATCCAACCAATTTAATTTTCTCTTCCTGATCAGTTTCAACATCATTCTTTCTTCACCCACTCTTTCCAACACAGCTTCGTTTCTTATTCTGTCTGTCCATTTCACATGCTCCATTCTTCTCCATATCCACATTTCAAATGCTATACCGCCAGCATTCCATTGTAAGATATTTAGTTGATTCTGTACCATTAAAGTAGTCCCGCCCGGAGATCCGATTGGGGGACTATTTTACCTCCAGATAATTTTACCTTAATGGTACTCATTTCATATTGGAGTGAAAATGGCAAGTTGTAGCCGATTTAAGTGAACACCATATTTTAACGTTTTGGTGGCTACTTCATTCACACACAACCCCAGAATGTCTGGAGGACCACACCTGCTGTTGGTCGACGGGTCCATTGGACCTAGTTGGAAGATCTTGTTGATCACCAGCTTTCCCTCCTTTAGCCACTGGAGGACGAGTTTAGTGCCATAGCAGGTCAACACTAGGAACAGAAAAGTAGGAAGGGTAGGAAGGAAAGTGAAATGAACCCCTAGGCCTCGAATGCTCTAATGCCATCAGGGTCGAAGAAAGTAAGAGTTCAGTCAGAGGACTGGATAGGAAAGGGTAAAGAGGGAATTAGGTATTGAATAGAGGAAAATTATACCAAATTCAGTCATTAACTCATCAAGCTGACCAGTGCTAAATGATGAGTAGCCCCTCCCTTTAGTTCAGCTCGTAAAATTATGCTTACTAACAGCTGCACCACGGGAAGGCAGGGATGAGACATTGGGTATTTGTCCAGGTTGGTTCCTTAAAGCCTTCAATGGGAAGGATTAATGGCTCTCCCCCCTGTATTCGACAAATACCGTTTTGCAGTCAGTCTCCTAACTGTCCATTGTGCAACTCAAATCGAGAAATGGATTCAGAACATCTCAAAATCTGTGCGTCAGTGGCTAACCATGACAATATCTTTGAAAAATATTGGAGTGCAAGAGGTCAAATGACTTTATTGTCAAATGCCTGGCATTAGAAAACAACAACATTTCAAATGCTTCTAGTCGCTTCTTTTGACTTCGTTGTAATGTGCATGTTTCTGCCCCCATACAATGCCACACTCCACACAAAGCACTTCACCAGTCTCTTCCTTAGTTCTTTTTCCAGAGGTCCGCAGAAGATGCTCCTTTTTCTATTAAAAGCTTCCTTTGCCATTGCTATCCTCCTTTTGAGTTCCTGGCAGCAGCTCATGTTACTGCTTATAGTTCACCCCAAGTATTTGAAGCTGTCCACTTGCTCTACTGCCTCATTTAGTATTCGCACGTTTACCTTCTTTATTTTTCTTCCTATGACCATGGTCTTCGTCTTGTTTGCATTTATCTTCATCCCATACTGCTCACAGCTGTCATTTAGCTCCAGTAGCATATCCCTTAGTATCGTCTCCTCTTCTGCTAACAATGCCATATCATCAGCAAATCTTAGCACTTTATTCTTCTTCCTCCTACTATCAGCTTCCATGTTCTGAAAACAGTTCTTCACTAAATCCTCCAAGTAGATGCTGAACAGGGTAGGTGATAAAGGGCGTCCTTGATGTATTCATAAGGAGGCAGTAGAGATGTTTCCCAGGAAACACTTGAAACTCCAAGCCTCTCACTCCACTAACATTCTGGGATTTCCAAGGGGAAGCGAAATCTCCATTTCCCTTTTAAGAGTCATTGACATAGTGTCGTCAATTAATTCGGGAAGCTAAAAGAAAGTAAGTGGTTATCGATTCTACATGGTCACATTGCCTGACATTGTTTACTATGCTTTTAGGTTAGACGTTAACTTCTAGGTTCAGGCCCTGAAATCACCAGTCCTAGTGAGAACTGAATATATAGGTACTTAAGTGGTTAATATGAGTTTGTGGTTGATTTCTTTCTGCAGACACGAAGACTACTCCAACCCTCGTACAGCCCTATTTGTGACTCTGACGCGGACTTTCCTCATGGAGATCGTGGTCATTGGAGTTGTTGTTGGCTTTTGGCTCACATATAAAAATGCTGAGGTAAATTATGTTACTTTATAATTTTACTTTAAAGTGCTACTTTCGACCTCTATGTATATTCATGTACATATATTTAAATGTTTTATGGTGGATTGCAAGAACGCATTTATTCCTTCGTTAGCCGCTAACGGATCAATAAGTTCGAAAGACGCGTTGCAAGAAACATCTTTAGAGTTATTGGTCCACTAAAGGATTCACTAACTTAGAGATCTGATTTCCCTCCTATAAATATTTATTCCTCCGTTAGACAGCCATCTTACGTACTTTTGTATATTGTCGAGTAGTTTATATATGAGGGGGATCCAGGAAATAACGACCGTTTTGTTGTAATAATTAAAAAAAAATATTTATTTGAAAAAACAAAGTCTGTTACATAACTGAAGCTTCCTTTACTTCTCTACATAATCACCACCTACATTCAAACATTTGTCGTATCTGTTCACTAGCTTTAGAATTCCTGTGTTATACTCCTCTGCCGCCAGTTCATTAAGCCAGGTGTTCACTGTCTTCTTCAACCCTTCATCACTTCCAAAACGCGTACCACCCAGAAAGTCTTTCAGCTTAGTGAAAAGGTGAAAATCGCTAGGAGCAAGGTCTGGACTATAGGGCGGATGATCAAAGATTTCCCAACCGAATTGATCCAGCAATTCTCGAGTTGAAGCAGCAGTGTGCGGGCGGGCGTTGTCGTGAAGAAGCACAACTCCTCTCGAAAGCATTCCTCGCCTCTTGTTTTGGATGGCTCGCCGTAGTTTTCGTAAAGTCTCACAATAACGATTTGCATTGATTGTAGTGCCTTTTGGCATGAAATCCAGCAAAAGAACACCTTTGCGATCCCAAAAGACAGTAGCCATGACTTTTTGTGTTGAGAGAGTCTGTTTGAATTTTCTCGGTTTCTTGGGTGATGAGGGATGATGCCACTGACGTGATTGGCGCTTGGTCTCTGGGGTGTTGTGAGACACCCAGGTCTCATCACCAGTCACAATTTGATCAAGAAAGGCGTCTCCATCTGTGTGATATCGCATCAAGAATGTCAATGCTGAGGCCATTCTCTGAGTTTTGTGTTGGTCACTCAGTTGCCATGGAACCCATCGTGCACAGATTTTGTGGTAGCCAAGATGTTGCGACACAATTTCACCAAGCAAAGAACGAGAAATGTCAGGAAAGGCAATATGCAATTCGTCGAGTGATGTGCGCCTGTCTTGCAAGATTCTGTCGTTCACTTTAGTCTTCAGGTCTTCTGTGATGAGTGATGGGCGTCCGGGTCGAGTTTCATCGTGGACATTTGTTCGCCCATTGTTGAACATTTCGCACCATTTTCTCACATTTCTTTCATTCATTACAGTATCACCATACACTTCTTTCAATTGCCGGTAAATTTCTGCAGGTTTCAAATGTCGGGCATCCAAAAATCGAATCACACTCCTCACCTCACAGTCGGCGGGATTATCAATCACGTCGTTCATTTTGAAGTAACACAAAATGCACAATGGCGACTTGTTGCAACCAGTACTCACAACATTATGAGAACACATGTTAAGGAAGCCAGTTGACCTTCAAACAAGGAAGGGGAGTCAGTTGCGCGGCGGGTATGCGCGAACGGTCGTTATTTCCTGGATCCCCTCGTATTTTGATTCATCATAATGTTGCCTGCATGAGATTCAGGCATGCGATATTTTGTATAATAGGCTTATATAGACGATATTAAAATAATATTGCATATCAGAGGCTAAAAAGTGATACCTCGTATCTGTACATTTGCAGGTAAATAAAATTGTTTTAGAAATTATTTTCTTAAAATAGACAAACTTCTTATAAACTTCTTATAATATAATGTTTCTGCTTTGCCAAGATCTTCTGTTCGAGAACAAAATATTACAGTACACTAGTAGTACACTGTCGAATTTTGTGAACACAATAATAATGTGTTAATCTAAATAATAATGTAGTTAAATTGATTTGCCTTTTCTGTACATAGAGGTATCTCTTCTTAGCCAGCAATATATGATAATTCGATTACTTATTTATTTATTCGTTAATTCTTCGAATAGCGAAGTTATCATTTATATCTTTATTACAGATTCTAGTTCATCATCTGACGACGAGGTTATGTGCTCTGTAGTCTGTCTTTTTATTTTCTGTAAAATTAATGCACTCGTGCGCTATTTCTAATAACAAATAGTCATATTTATCTTTCTCATTGAAACTTCTGTTCCTGATTTATTTCTGGTTCGTATTAGTCTATATTTATTGTAAATTTTGACAACAATAAAAGTAATTTCTCATATCAGTCAAGCAGTCGATGTTCACTTTTTATTCATTTCCGTATTATTGCGTCACTTGTGAATTCCAAAGATGCTTGGTTAATGATCCAATAACTAGTGGACTGTTAAATTCCTTTTCTGCAACCCGACAATACACTAACTTTAAAGGTCCACTAACTAATGGAGGAATACATTATTTATAGGTCTGTTTTCTTGCAACCCAGCATTAATCCACTTAATAAAATGTATTTTTCGTTTTAAATGGAGAGAAATATTCAGAAGAAATTTGAATTGGATATCTTATCATTTATTTTGAAATATAAGATTGGGCTAACCTTTGTCTTCATGTAAAGTAATTAAATTACGGACAAAGGGTTAAAGGACTATCATATTCAATGAAGCTATTCTTATACTTGTATTCTTATATATATATATATATATATATATATATATATATATATTCTTATATATATATATATATATATATATATGTATATATATATATATATTTTTTGGTGAAGCTATTGCTGAGGTAGTTCCAGTGACTTCGAAAATGAAAAATCTTTGAATTTATAAGGGATTTTTGTGGAGATGCAGTCGATCATATATCCAAGGCGTAATAAAAACCTAAACTAACCAGACCTAACCTGTCACAGATTCGTATGTGCATGGTATATAAGCAGAGTACGAAGGGAACTACCTGAGTGCTAGTTTGGTCTTTCTTTTTTATCTAAAGATGAAGACAGCTCTGATGTTTGAAATTTGTTATTATTGTGTTCTGTCAGCATTGGAGAAGGCCCAGTCAAACTTATTCTGAAAGTGTATTATTTCCTAATTAACAGTTGCAGTTGTTGTTATTAATAATAATAATAATAATAATAATAATAATAATAATTATTATTATTATTATTATTATTATTATTATTATTATTATTATGTTATATTTATTTCTGTAAATCTCATAGTACAAGACGTGATACTGTTCTTTTCAGTGCTGGGAGACCTCATTGGGTCAGGAAATATATCGCTTGGTGATTATTGATTTTCTGCTGGCTGTTGTGGGTACATCTGTTGCAGAATTTATTCGGTACCGAATTTACAAGTAAGTGTAACTTTATATTAATAATTGATTAAATGGCGATCTTACTCGTGTTAATTATGTAAGCATGTGTGGCTTACAGCTGTTTCGGTGCTACTTAACACCATCCTCAGAGCCTACTAGATCTCAGCGCTATCTCATCTTCACTGCCTGTTGTGTGGATGCGTTCATGTGATGAAGAGTT
The DNA here is from genome assembly GCA_025594305.2 of Periplaneta americana. Lineage (NCBI taxonomy): Eukaryota > Metazoa > Arthropoda > Insecta > Blattodea > Blattidae > Periplaneta > Periplaneta americana. Next base: position 158,809,874 of record JAJSOF020000013.1, read on the forward strand.
GTGTCAAATAGTGTGTGTGTTCTGAAATTGATCTGTGTGTTGAGAATTTGATCAGGGTGTGTTTTAGTGTGTCTGTATGTTTCATATTGTCCTAGTGTGTTGAGTTTTTGGTTTTTGGGTTGTATGTGTAGGATTTCCATGTCTGTATTTATGTTATTGTATGTGTGGTTAGCATTAGTTATGTGTTCGGCATATGTAGATGTATTGTGTCCTCTGGTTATAGCTTTAATGTGTTCTTTGTATCGAGTTTGGAATGATCTGCCTGTCTGTCCAATGTAGAAACTGTCGTAACTATTGAATGTGAGTTTGTATACGCCTGTGTGGTTGTATTTATTTGTTTGTGTGTTGAGATGTGTGTTTATATTAACCCTATACCACACTAGGAAGTCATTTACTTCCTTACTGATGGTATCTGGTGATGTTATTGGATTACAATACTTGTTTTATCCACATGCCTTGCAGGCATCACTAGGACACCAGTTTATGTTTACATGTAAGTATATAAATATGCAGTACCGACATAAAAAATTAGATATAAGTGAGAAAAACAGACAGAACAGTAGCTACAATAAGGAATAAAATAAAAACAAATAAATCCTTTGGATTGGCTGTAACGTCTTTATTCTTGGTATCTAATTTTTAGGTTATATAAGGATGGAAACTTTTGGTGAATAATCAGAGAGCATAATATGCTAGAGGTGATAAGCAAGTAAAGGGTATACAATGTGTAGTACCATTTACCCTCGACACAGCTCTGCTAATGTGTAAGAAGCAGGAGAAATTGGGAAGCCTTTAATACTTAACACAGTTCAGTTAATGTTGTCGGGATAAGATAGTTGTACATGCCTGGGCACATGGTCCCTTACAACCATGTTGGAGATCTTGTTTACTTTGCCTCTTAAACAAAGTTAACTTTAGTATAGTACGAATTAGTGGGAGTAGTAGTAGGTTTATTTTGCCTGGCAGAGTTAAGGCCATGACGCCTTCTGTTCCATTCAACCAGGTTTCAATAATATACATGAAATAGAAAATGTGGTAAATCTTAAAAAAATTATTGCCTAAACTCTTCTTTGACATGTTCAGAACACAATATATATTATTTTATTGGCCATCTTACACAATTGAAGGATACACGGAAAAACGAACAATGTCACATTTCCATTAGAGGTGGGATAGTGATCTATTTCAGTATATTACTGCAAAATTTATTGATGTTTCTACTTGAAATGAAGGAAATGATGAGTGTATCCGTGGTTTTAATTCTCCTTTACCACTTTTAATAAAAATAATACTAAAGTTTGTAGTAATACAGTGAATTAAATAATGACATCACCCTTAAGAGCATTGTGACATTGTTCGTTTTTCCCGTGTACCCTTCAATTGGATACCATTAGTAGTCATTTTTAAATTGCCTGCACGCTGGGATTTTAAATGGTATGCTACTGTTTGTTGATTTGCTGCAAGTTTGATTTTCTGACACGGTACTTACAAAAATGGATATAACTCAGGAACCGCTAAAAGGAAGTTCATGAAATTTTGAACACATCTTTAGCAGAATATAAATCAACTTTTGTCCAGATTAGAATTTTGATATTTTATGTATATGTGAAAATAATGTCCAATATGGAAATCACTGTCCATAAAATAATAATTTATCATGTTCATAAGCTTCTATTATTGTACCCAGGTGAAATATGAAGAAAAATCTAAACCAAAATGTTGGTACGTTTTTTTTTATTTTTATTTTTTTTTTTTTTTTTTGTAAAATGCTGAAAGAATTTTGTCAGTATCTTAAAAACTGATCGAGTTATATCAATTTTAGTAAATGCCTATGCGAGGGGGATTTTTGTTAAATTTGGGTCCCCCTTTAATTTTCAAACACTTTTGGCAGTGGATTTAAGGTTTCACTTAACCGTGACGTACCAAAAAAATTAAAAGTATTAAACAAATACAAAAAAAAATTAGAAATTTCACCATCCTCTCTCCCTAAAAGAGGTACTTCTCAATATGCAGTTATAAGATCTCTGTACGATTTGTAAGATTTCCTGCAGTTGATGATGATTCAATGTGCTGTAGGTCCATATGGAAGAAGATTGGTGTGCCTGAGTTCGATATCGCCAGGAACACTCTCAACCTCATCTACAATCAGACGTTGTTCTTTGTTGGATTCTACTTCAGTCCATTGTTGGCATTTATCATTATTCTCAAGATGTTCATCACATTTTATATTAAAAAGGTAAGTGCCTGTCTTTCATACGTGTAATCATAATGTAGCAATATAATAAAATATAATTAGTAAATAATTTTTGATGTAGTGAAAGAAACGAAAATGATAGTGAGGGAAACCTTTAAATAAAACTTTTAATGCAATTCTATGGTGTTGACTGCCTCCATGGTCTGTTGGTCAGCATGCTGGCTTCCAGATCAGGGGGTCCCGGGTTCGATTCCGGGCTCGGCTTTCGGTGAATTTTTCTTGAAGAAGAAGAATTCCCTGGGTGCCTAGAATCTGGAAATTTGTATGAATATGAGTGTGATTGTGAGTGTGCCGGGTTAATATTAATTAGCCAATCATCACAAATATAAAAAAATACATCAGGACTGTCGCTGGGCAGTAACCTGAACACACGTTTCAGCGTCACATTGTTGACAAGTAACTCCATCTGTCAGCACAACCATAAAGCATCTAAAGAGATGCTATAGAGTTACCAACAACGAAAAAAAAATAAAATAAATTCTATGGTGTGCAGTAAAAAGGGCTAAGTCAGAAATTGGTGGTTTTGAGTTACAATTTCCATGTGAATACAAAAATGTACTTCTTCAGATGGTATAATGTTTATCCTCTTCCATAATGATGTAGATAGGGTTGCCATATGCCGTGGATTTCATGGAAAGTCTGTGATGTTATAGTCTAACAGTCTTACCAATAAACTGTGTATAGTTTTTATACGAGACTTATGCAGATTTGGGACAGAAAACATTACTAATAAACCATGCATAAGCGATGGATGTATAAATAGAGCATAATTATACACGGGAATTGCTTTGCAGTAGTTATATACACGAAACTCCTTGTTTAAGCTTGTATATAGAGAAAAAATAGCCGCCCCTCTAACAGCTGTTCATATCATTTATCATTTTATGATGATGGTTGCCTTGTAACCACCGAAGAACAAACCAAAGAGTACAGAATAATTAGAATAACATTGCTGTAGATGTACACTTTCACCATTTAATCACGCCCAGTTGTACTATCGATATTTAGCACGGCACACTAGCGCACACTATCAGATGCAATAGAAATTTTAAATTTAAATTATGGTTTAACGACGCTCGCAACTGCCGAGGTTATATCAGCGTCGCCAGTGTGCCAGAATTTTGTCCCGCACAAGTTCTTTAAACATGCCAGTAAATCTACTGACATGAGCCTGTCGCATTTAAGCACACTTAAATGCCATCGATCTGGACTGGGATCGAACCCGCAACCTCGAGCACCGAAGGCCCATGCTATACCGACTGCGCTATCTAGGCCGACTGGATGCAATAGAGAACCTCACAAGTCGGTCATTCTATTACCTATCATAATGAAGTAATGATCAAACTATGACATAACTGTGTAACAGTTGTACTGTTATACACGACGTTTGTATAGTGAGGGTCACGTAAGAACAGTTCCTAAACAGCAAATGTTGCCGTTTTGTCAGTGTTGCCAACTGTTACCAGATATCACACAATCCTACATATTGAATGACATTTACTTACTGTACTTTATTCATTCATGCATTCATTCATTCATTCATTCATTCATTCATTCATTCATTTTATTCCATAGATCTTACATGAACAATGAAGCTTTAAGATGTGGAACAAGTCAAAATTTTACAATATTACAATTACAGTTTTTACAAATTTTTACAGTTTTACAATTTACTAATTTTCTACAATTTTGTGCAATTTTTACAATATTTTGGCGAGATGTAGTGAGATGAGGTGAGGTCCGAGGATTCGCCAAAATATTACCCGGCATTTGCCTTTTGGTTGGGGAAACCTGGAAAAACCCACCTAGGTAATCAAATCAAAGGGGTTGATGCTGAGGACTTGCCATAGACCATCCGGCTTCAGTCCCACGGCTGGGGAAACCTCGGAGAAACCAAAGACCAAAGGGGGATCCAACCCAAGCCCGAACGCAGCTCCGGATCAGCAGCCCAGCTAGTCTGCCGACTGAGCTACATCGATGGCTCTACTAAAAATATACAATACATAGCCAATCAGATTATTAAATTTACAAACGCGAACGATCATTCATCAATTGAGCTATATGTATAATACAAAACAAGTAAGTTAATTAAATTTAAGGCATAAACAATTCAACCAGTTGTGATACACAGAAATTGATAATACATATCATGCAAACTACTTCAAATTACAAACACAAACAATTTATCAATAGAGCTATACAGATTACTATTCAGTTTAAAGCATATATAATTCATCGGCCAAAACTATACAAATATATACAATACAAAGTAAGCAGAATAATTTAATTTACAAGCATACTTTCATTAAGCTATACAAATTTGTGCAATTAATATCAAGTAGATTAATTCAATTTATGTAGGAAGGTTATTCTAAATAATTCAATAATTTTAACATATTTTAGTAGGCAAACTATACGAGAAAGGGATCATGTAAGGTATTTTGTCTGGCAATATGAAATTCATCGGTTTGACTAAACAATTGATTCACGAGACCTAACCTAAAAATGTATTTTGTTTGACCACATGAAATTATTAGTACAAACTCCGAAAACCGAATACCACCATGAAATGTGTGCGTAAGAATACCTACTCCTAATGATTTTGCCATTCTAGTTATAATTGCTGTCTCCGTGAGCATAATTTCTTCTTCATTATTTTCTTTCAGTTAAATCTGAAAGAACAGAACGGCATTAGGGGATATCCCCACTCGCAGCACGCTTTACGCTTTCTTGGTGGAGTCGCTGTCATGCTTTTTCTCTTTTTGACATTATTGTAATAAAAATCTAGACACGAAAGAAATTCATTAAAATGTGAAATGGTATTTCTATCGATCCCCACCTGCATTATCACACCCAAGTATGTTATATTTATGTACACTTACCTGACTACATTCTTGAATTATAACCACAACGCACACATAAAATAACTATTATGTATTAATATTAATACTGATATTAATTAATTATTAGTATGTTCAAATTCACTAGCTTCCAATAACCGGTTCAGAAATTTAGAACAATTTTAATTTCAAGGAACTCCAGTACCGACAACATCTGTCTCAGCTGTCAGCTTATATTTGTCAGTATCGAAATCTAAAACGAAGTTGGCAAAAGAAAATTCAACCTGCAAACTAGAAAATCACCACAATCCACTAGCATATGCAGTAATAGGGGAAAAATAGTTAGGTTTCACCCTTAGGGTATGAAGTAACCTGACCCGGACTATAGCAAAGCAATTCCCATGTATAGTTACAGGCTGTTTATACGAGGGGATCCAGGAAATAACGACCGTTCGCGCATACCCGCCGCGCAACTGACTCCCCTTCCTTGTTTGAAGGTCAACTGGCTTCCTTAACATGTGTTCTCATAATGTTGTGAGTACTGGTTGCAACAAGTCGCCATTGTGCATTTTGTGTTACTTCAAAATGAACGACGTGATTGATAATCCCGCCGACTGTGAGGTGAGGAGTGTGATTCGATTTTTGGATGCCCGACATTTGAAACCTGCAGAAATTTACCGGCAATTGAAAGAAGTGTATGGTGATACTGTAATGAATGAAAGAAATGTGAGAAAATGGTGCGAAATGTTCAACAATGGGCGAACAAATGTCCACGATGAAACTCGACCCGACGCCCATCACTCATCACAGAAGACCTGAAGACTAAAGTGAACGACAGAATCTTGCAAGACAGGCGCACATCACTCGACGAATTGCATATTGCCTTTCCTGACATTTCTCGTTCTTTGCTTGGTGAAATTGTGTCGCAACATCTTGGCTACCACAAAATCTGCGCCTGCCCGCACACTGCTGCTTCAACTCGAGAATTGCTGGATCAATTCGGTTGGGAAATCTTTGATCATCCGCCCTATAGTCCAGACCTTGCTCCTAGTGATTTTCACCTTTTCACTAAGCTGAAAGACTTTCTGGGTGGTACGCGTTTTGGAAGTGATGAAGAGTTGAAGAAGACAGTGAACACCTGGCTTAATGAACTGGCAGCAGAGGAGTATAACACGGGAATTCTAAAGCTAGTGAACAGATACGACAAATGTTTAAATGTAGGTGGTGATTATGTAGAGAAGTAAAGGAAGCTTCAGTTATGTAACAGACTTTGTTTTTTTTTTTTTCAAATAAATATTTTTTTTTTTTAATTATTACAAGAAAACGGTCGTTATTTCCTGGATCCCCTCGTACATCCATCGCTTATGCATGGTTTATCAGTAACGTTTTCTGTCCCAATTCTGCGTAAGTCTCGTATAAAAACTATAGACAGTTTACTAGTAAGACTGCCTGTGTATAAGGTTAAAAGTAATTAAATACATAACTCGGTTCTGAACAAAGGAATTTAGAGTGACTGTGTAACTGCCTAAGCAATGACAAGAGTATTAAAAAACTTAAAATTTTTCAGTACCAATGAAAGATTGATTTATTTTTCAAATATAAAAGATGCTTACATAACTCTTTTTGAGATCCAATCATACTCCACATATTTAGGGATATCTTGGAGGAAAGAAAACAAATTTACAATAAGATAATAAGAAATTGGATTTTAAGAAAATGCTAATTTTTCTTTGTTTTTTTCATTTTTGCGTTCCCCTTTATTATGTCGTTCATTGCAAAATACAGAATGGTCACTGTTTTCATCAGCTTGGTGTGCTCCAGAACTGCAAGCCCTCAGGCAGACCTTGGAGGGCCGCACAGACCCAAACGCTCTTCCTTGTGTTGTCATTCATAGCCACCCTTGTGGTCCTCATCCTCCTAGGATACATCATCACGCAGTGAGTAAACACAACCAAATATTTAACTTTTCTGGTCTCTGTCTATATTTATTTTTTATTTTAGTAGGTTATTTTACGATGCTTTACCAACATCTTAGGTTATTTAGCATCTGAATGAGATAAAGATGATAATGCCAGTGAAATGAGTCCGAGGTCCAGCACCGAAAGTTACCCAGCATTTGCTCATATGGGGTTGAGGGAAAACCTCAGAAAAAAACCTCAACCAGGTAACTTGCCCCGACCGCAAAACGAACCCTGGCCACCTGGTTTTGCGGCTAGACGCAGTAACCGTTACTCCACAGATGTGGACTCTTCGTCTATAGAATTGATGATGAATAAAGTAGTAGGTTTTCAGACTTCATCTAAGGTCTGAATAGATTTCTTCTCATATTTGTTTATACAGAACTAAAATGCAGATATTTCGACAGAAACGGGCACAAGATTTAAACTGTAATAACAAAAGCATTTAATAGACATGATTTGAAAAGAATCGTGATAAGAAATTTTCCCAAATAATTGCGATCAAAGAACTGGAGTGAAAAAATGGGAAAACATTCCAAAACACTACAAGGGAAATAGTGCCAAACCAAGAAAAGGTAGTATCACTATGACCAAGGCATACCTACCTATTTTAGCACTTGTACTAATCTGTGACCAATTCACATTTTGCAGTTGTCATGACCCAATGAATACTCATCATTGTATTTATTTGTTTGTTTGATTTGTTCCATTCTGTTCCATATTTGTTTGTTTGTTTAAGCCATTCAATTAGCAGTAAATACTACAAACCATATAAAAACTGCATTTGATAAAATAAAATAGCAGAAAAATGCGATCTCATACATCTAGTAGAATGCCAGATTTTAAATAGACTAGAGCAGCGTTTCTCAAACTTTTTTTGAAGTGGGGACCACTTTTTTAAGTCATAACAGTTCCGCGGACCACCTTACTCTTGTTCCCTTCGAAAGCAAATTTATCATTTTTATTACTATATTTTAATACCAGTATACCTATATTTTAAAATAGAATTAATTAGTTAAAATTAATGAAATTAAATAAATGTTATGTTAGTATTAACTAATTAAGCTAATGTTAATAGAAGAAAATTAATTTTTGTTTCTTTAATAATTCAAGGTTATTAGAGTTTGGATAATCTTTAACTTATTAACTAATAAAAAAAAATTAATGAGATGGGTGAGCTTGCTGATTCTTGCACAGTTCTATATTTGGACGTATGCTGGTAAGCTTAAGTCAGAGATCATCACATACATCGAGTCGATTTCGGTAGCCTACTTTGTTTTTATTAGAGTTAGTGATGAAAACCCTTTCTCACACAGATACGTAGAATAAAACTGAATTATAATCTCTAAAGCACCATTGTACAGTTCACTATATTCTCTTTTCACTTTTGATGAGGTCCAGAAATTAACCATACCTCCCGCTTGGAATTTCATTTTAAGTCCGGTCTCATTCTAGAGTTCAATTAACTGTTCTCTTTCACTCAATGAAAGATTGTTAGTTTCAACATCGCAATGAAAGTGATCACAATCCCATGAAAATTCGTCATATTTACTTGGAAAATAAGTTTCAAATTGTGACCTCAGAGTTGTATGGCGAGAAACACCACGTTCATAGTGCGTTAAATCCCTCTTTTGTTATTGAGAGTAGAGTGGGAAGTGGGTAGACGGGTAGGTAAGAAATTTCATAAAATATTAGTACTAGGAGAAAAAGTGAAAGGCGATTGCCATGTGTTATTTCCAAACTCTGAGATTTTCAGCTAATTATAGAGTGATACACAATTCGTTTGAATTTTTTTCTTGTGCCTCGAGGACCACAGGTGGTCCGCGGACCATAGTTTGAGAAACACTGGACTAGAGGTTCTCTAAAGGATAATTGTTGGTGGAGGAGTAGAAGAAGAAATTTCCTTATATGTTCAGGAAGTCTGATCTCATCTAGAGAAGTGCTCTTTCTTTGTTAGAAGAACGATCTGCGCACATCATAATATGATGTTAGGTATATATTATATATTATTATATATTTTATGCTCGACCATGCCGAAATGCAGTAATTATACACCAGGTAGCAGTCCTTTAATGTATGTCATTAAAGTACACCTACTCATTAAAGTTCAGGTTTTCGATTATTCTCGGATATGCAATCGAAAGATAACGAGGGAAACGTCACAGAGGCTGGAAATCCAATACTGTCGCAGAAGGTTATGTTCTGTTACTATAATAATTAGCGTTAATTGTAAATAATATTCAAATAAATTCAATTTGTCATCTCATTTTTCAATTCTAAATCAATTTCCAGGTTATACCAAAATTAGTTCATGTTATTCTCTACATCAAGGTCAATGACATTATTGTTCCTCGGAAAAAATCAATACTTTCGCGTCTGCGCACATCTCACACGAGTTATGCACAAGGTCACTTCCGATCTTGAGTCAGATACAAATAAAGTGAATATGTCTGGATAATTTCAAGTTATAAATATGGTCGAGCATAAAAGTCGTATGAAACTTGACTATAATGGTAATTAAGACGCTCGTATAAAAATTATGAAACTCGCTTGCGCTGGTTTAATAAACAAACATACTTGCGTCTTAATTACTACCATTATAGGCTCGTTGCATAATGTACTAATATATTATATAAGCTTGTTATCAAATACATGAAAAGCATACAGTATGTACGGCAAATACTATCTGACTTCTAAGTATGAGATGCATGTTATGCAATATAATAGGATTACTGATCTGTTGTCCTTGATTACTGAGTAGGGTGGAGGCTTCAAGCTGTGGACCATTCCGTACATACACATTTCCTTACAAGCTGATACTCAACGTGTTTCAACTGGATGAGGAACATGACGGCTTCGTGCAGTTCATCAGATTCCTCATCAAGCCTGGAGTGACTGCAGGGATCCTGCTGGCCATGTGGTATGTCCACTAGCATCATCATCATCTTCTTCTTCTTCTTCATCATCTTCTTCATCTTCATTATCTTCTTTACCTTAAGCTTCATCTTCATCATTTTTTAATTGAATTGATTGAATTGAAAGAGGAGAATTGGGAGGACAAAATTTAAAAGGTACACAAAACGCGTCCTTGCAAGGGTTTCGGGGCTGTAAGAAACTAAATATGTGAGCTCCAAGCCTGTTGGCCACTTGTCTCACTCCGGGTTACACTGCTCCATTGAAGGAGCTCTAGAAAATTTTGAAGGGGAAAACCGAAAATGGACGTAACCTCTTAGGTACCACATACGCGAGGGGGACGGAAATGTGATCAAAGTGATCACAGGACAGGACAGGAAGAAATGGCTGGTGTAAATCTACACATTGAAATGAACTGTGTCTTATCACAGTGCAGGAGGAGTCGAGAAGACTGTCATCTGACAAGGCAGGTGAAGGCCGTCAGAGAAACGCCGTGAATTCTGAATCTGCAAATTGAAAGGTTCCCTGTCCTTTCGCATTGCGACTAAATGAGTGACCTTGCACATTTAATAGGCAATTTATAAGTTCTGAACTAGGGCATTGCGTTGTTTGTTAGAAAAGGGGGAATATATGGGGAAGGGCATATAGGTCCGTCTTCTTCATCTTCATTAACTTCTTCACCTTATTCATCATCATCATCATCATCATCTTCACCTTAATCATCATAATCTTCATGTTCTTCATCTTCATTATCTTCTTCACCTTAATCATCATCATCTTCATTATCTTCTTCACCTTAATCATCATCTTCATTATCTTCTTCACCTTATTCATCATCATCATCATCATCTTCACCTTAATCATCTTCTTCACTGCCATCATAGTCTTCATGTTCTTCATCTTCATTATCTTCTTCACCTTAATCTCCATCATCTTCATCTTAATCATCATCTTCATTATCTTCTTCACCTTATTCATCATCATCATCATCATCTTCACCTTAATCATCTTCACTGCCATCATAGTCTTCATGTTCTTCATCTTCATTATCTTCTTCACCTTATTCATCATCATCATCATCATCATCATCATCTTCACTTCACCTTAATCATCTTCACCTTAATCATCATAATCTTCATGTTCTTCATCTTCATTATCTTCTTCACCTTAATCATCATCATCGTCATCATCTTCTTCACCTTATTCATCACCATCATCATCATCTTCACCTTAATCATCATCATCTTCATTATCTTCTTCACCTTATTCATCATCATCTTCATCTTAATCATCATTATCTTCTTCACCTTATTCATCATCATCATCTCCATCTTAATCATCATCTTCATTATCTTCTTCACCTTATTCATCATCATCATCTTCATCTTCATTATCTTCTTCACCTTATTCATCATCATCATCATCATCTTCATCTTAATCATCATCATCATCTTCATTATCTTCTTCACCTTATTCATCATCATCTTCACCTTAATCATCATCTTCATTATCTTCTTCACCTTATTCATCATCATCATCATCTTCTTCTCCTTAATCATCATCTTCATTATCTTCTTCACCTTATTCATCATCATCATCATCTTCACTTTAATCATCATCATCTTCATTATCTTGTTCACCTTATTCATCATCATCATCATCATCATCATCATCTTCACCTTAATCATCATCTTCATTATCTTCTTCACCTTATTCATCATCATCATCATCATCTTCACCTTAGTGCAGCAGGCAAGCCAATGTAACTCGAGAATGCGAAGAGATAGAACTTTCACAGTAGTGTCAAACAATTTGTAATGAACCAGGCTACAATCTCAATTGAGCAATACTCAGCAGTCAACAAGTTAAATTGGAAAAATTCGGGAATGAAGTTGAGTGAAGAGAGGAATTCACAATGTCGAGGCATATGCAGCGTAAATGGGGGCGGACGTATAAGGAACAAGAAAATCAATATCCCGAATTTAAAAGAAAACTTACAAATTAAACCAATACCTTTAACTCTATTAAATATAGAATATAATCTAAATTTAACACAAGAAATACTGAAATCAGAAGTAAACTGAAATACTAAAACAATTGTCTTTAGAGACAATTAACATTAGGTACCCTCCACAAAACTGGCTTCATTTATACACCGACGGATCCTTGATCTCCAGAGAACAAGGTGCCGGTGCAGGTGTTACGTGCTGTCTCTTCTCACTTTATAGATCTCTTGGATATGGAACAACAAGTTTTGATGGAGAAATCATTGCAATAAGTGAAAGTCTCAGGAATCTTCTCTGCCACATCAATAAATTTAGGAATGCAGTTATATTGTCAGACTCCAAAGCAGCTATTCTATCAATAGTCTCTAAACACACACCTTCCTCTCAAACAGCAGAAATAACTAAAATGCTCTCTCAATTAATATCACTCAATAAAAGAATTGTATTCCAATGGATACCATCCCATTGTGGAATCCTGGGAAACGAGAATGCAGATGCTTTAGCAAAGAAGGGCAGCATTGCTACTTACAGACCTGTTACTAAATCTACGTATTACTCTGTGAAGAGATTTATTAAATCTACATACTTAGACTTCAACAAACAAAATTTGATAACACAATCCCAAGGGAAAAAATGGAACTCTCTGCATCATAATCCACAGTTAATTCCCGATTTACCACGAAAATCGTCTGTAGCTGCATTTAGATTGGCAACAGGCCATGATTGTTTGGCCAAACACCTGCATAGAATTGGAATATATCAGTCCCCTAACTGCCCATTGTGCAACTCAAACCAAGAAATGGATTCGGAACACCTCAAAATCTGTGCTTCAGTGGCTGGCCATGATAATATCTTTGAAAAATATTGGAGTGCAAGAGGTCAAATGACTTTATTGTAAAACGCCTGGCATTAGAAAACAACAACAACAATGTATAAGGAACAGACAGCAAACAATAGAGCACGATAGTTACTATAGCAACCGACATGTTTACTCTCAATGTGTGCAAGATGGCTACTCCCAGGAATACCAGCACAGCTCAGATATACCGGTTTTCAGGGTATCTGGAAAGAAGAGATGTTGATTGTCACTGCTGGCATTTACATTATCAGCAATTCTATCAGTGATGTATTCACGCATGAAACTTGCAACTATGTCCGATACAGCCTACCTCGAGATTTTATTTCTTTTTCTTTTTTTTTGTGGCATTATTTTTTCTCTTAAGTTATTCCGGTCTAATCTTGAGGAGAAAGAGATTGTTATCGATTATGTCAGATGTAGATGACTGGGGTTCAACCCAGGACAAGATTTACATTGAATATTGACAACTATCTCCCCAGTACTTCTACCTCTCGTGACATTTTCGTTTCATTGCTTAATTACTGTCTTGTGATCTTAATAGTGCTACCTTTGTCAGTAACATCTGTCCTAGACAGAGAACATTAAGATGGTGAATGTTGAATTGCACAGCAGGAAGAAATGGACTCTATGATCAGTGTTGCCAATTCAGAATTCCATTTACCACTGAACAAGCTTAAAAAAACCGCTAAATTGTAGTTGAAAAACTCCAGATTTTTCTTAACACATCACTTCCAAATTTGAAATACAAACTATATAGTTTTAGGAACTGGAGAATTTTATAAAAATGTAGACTAAATTATGGAAAGTGTGTATCACTTCGTAGGCTCTATGTTCTATGCAAAATCGTATGCACAATTAAATCTGAATATTTTCTATTCAATATCACCTTACACCATTTACATCGAGCTTTCCAACTACCACCGGTAACTTCTTTCACCCAATCTTTCAAGACATTGTTTTTTTCACACATCTCTAAACTTTTGTACGTATGAAGTTATACGTGGCATATTTGTTCATAATTGAATGAAGTAGATCAAGAATAATATACGGGACACTTCGGAAACTATCACATTCACAATCACACCAGTCGGTTCGTAATCTGATTTCACACTGAGCAGGAGACGTGCCTGCCAATAATGAGTCTGGTTTCAAATTTTAAGTATGTCTGTGTTACATAAACTATAATGCGGAATGATAAATTAAATAATATATCATAATATAAGTTATCATAAATGAAAATAATAATTCAGTTCATTATCTACTCTTTATGATTAAATATATCAATTCATTTACAAAAACAATGCATACATGATTAGACCACTGTCTACTATATACAGTCACGAAGCTTGGGATGATTTTTTGCAAATCTCGCGATAGTTGCTAGCTGCTTGGAGCGCTGTGAGTACTAGGAACAATAGACTGTGCCACAGCCATCGTGATCTAATACAGGCCGTAAGGCAGACCATGTAACTCGCTTAACCCGATCACAAAGGGAGGCATTTCAACCATATAAATTAGTTGGAATGCATAAACAGTAACATATGTTTCTCCAAAATGTAGTGTAATTCCATTAATAAAATTTAAAACAATGATTATGAGAAACTTCAGACATAATTCACTTGCGAGTTAAAATGTAATATTATTTATGGTGTGAAAATTACGTTGTTCGTATGTGTAATACTTGCCTTTATTTCGATTAAATATTGCGAAATTCTTGTACATTCATTTATGCACGATTCAATAATTTTCAATTGCACCGCATGGATATTTAGATATGTTGAAATTATAGGTTATGTTTACTGTACCAGTTGCGCCTTTCTGTCTAAATTTAGTGATCTCCAATGCCTTGCCATTCATATGAAAATTATAGGTTATGTTTAGTATATTTAACTTATATTCCTAAATTCGTAATCATACATTATAATTAAGCATAATGTCATGTATGATACCCCGGATATTCAATTTGTCTCTATTTTAATACTACAATTGAGTACTGAATTATTGTATTTATCTACTACTTAAGAGACGAAGTAACACAATTGTACGTACACTAATTTCATAGGAGTGGTATGGTATATGTTTTGTCTAACTTAAGGAAGGTAGACGTGCTAAATTGAAATCACAATATGAATTCTTTTTTATTGAACCTCAAAATAGCTTCCATTCTAAACTTGAAACGTTGACGCGGACAGATTATGTTAACATGTAAAATTCTCTTCACATTAAAATAACACAGTTTTGTAATTATTTCTGCAACATATTATGCAACAAGAAGTAAACGGAACTTATGGACACATTACACTAAATAAAGCTTAGCAATGATACGCAATAAAGTTATAATATAATATTTCACTGAGTTCCAAACACTGAAATAGAAAACCCGAACAAACATTACGGCCTGGTCTAGATCGAAAAAGCATTGACTGTGCCGTATTTCGCATTTTTGTGAAAAGCTATGTAAACAGTGAAATGTTCGTTATCGGTTGTAATAAATGTAAAGGGCTAAAATACAATAATTTGAATAATAATATGGGACAGGAGACGTTTGTAGTACTATAAATTGTAAGAAAAATAGGTTAGAGTTATCCTTCTTCCGAAAGATCCAGGAAGGTGAGTTTATAGAATATAATATATATTTTATGAAAATAATATATAAACCTTATGTATTTCATATTTCAATAGTGGAAGGAAGGTGTTAATTTTTTCAAAAGAACACGATATCAAAAGTACAATACATTTTATGGTCTGCTAGGGAAAGAGTCTGTGATGAGGCGATAGTAGCGATCCTGGTGGTGAGCAACTATCTATGGATGCATATTTCAACTGTCTGTGTTTGCATATTTAATAAGTATTAAGCTTCGTGACTGTATATACTAGACTGTGATTAGACTAAGAGTTTAACAAATATGGCATACCTTATTTGTACAACAATGGATGAGGCAGGAAATGGATGTGGTTGTACCAAATCGAGTTAACATAAAAGTTGATATTCTATATTCGTACAATGAAAAATTGTGATAATACCATATTAAACTCTGGTTTATGATTAACTAATATTGTTGTCCGAAAGTACATATAAAAACAATTATATTTTTGTAGAAAAAAAACTGAAAAATATCCTCTCCTTCTGCCAGAATCATCAAAAAACGCCAAATAAATAGCTAGCCGCTGACGGTAAAATTCTATAGCTGACCATAGTTCTGAAAACATCAGATTTACCTACAAAACCGCTGACTTGGCAACACTGTCTATGATGTCTTTGTTTCAGTGTCGGGGTGTACTATCTGCGAGCTACATCAAATGCACACATGAGTATGGTGCGTCTTCTGAGGGAGATGTTGGTATTGGAGGCTAAGGACAAAGAGTTCTTGCTGAGTAGCATCTCCAAGGTCACTGAAGGACGTAAGTAATCTTTTCGAAACGTTCATCATCACCATCATCATAATCATCATCACCATCATGAAGTCGGCCTGGATAGCGTAGTTGATATAGTGCTGGCCTTCTATGCTCAAGGTTGCGGGTTCGATCCCGTCCCAGGTCGATGGCATTTAAGTGTGTTTAAATGCGACAGGCTCATGTCAGTAGATTTACTGGCATGTAAAAGAACTCCTGTGCAACAAAATTCTGGCGCACCGGCAACGCTGATATAACCTCTGCAGTTGCGAGCGTTGTTAAATAAACCATAATCATCACCATCAAAATCATCACCACCATCATCATAATCATCATCACCATCATAATAATCATCACCATCATCATTATCATCATCATTTCTGCTTGTCACTTTCCTTGAGTGAGTGCAAACACTAGTTTTAGTTTATACAGATGCAAACTAAGATGTTTTCTTAGATTCTCCAAACTGAAGATGTCTTGACATCTGACTAACACTACTAATTGCGTAATAATTTGTACTTATTTCATTAGGTACATGTCAGCAGCAGTGATATCATTGGCTACCTTTGGTCTCCCAGATTTCTTCTTAACAGCAACAGAATTCGTTTCCTCTAACCTCCTAATTACTAAGGTTGGATAAAAAGTAATGGCAACAGTTCGATATTTCTGACATGGCTTTATTCACAGAGGTACAACATTTACGTACCTTCTATATAGTCGCCCCTCTAATTTATTACCTTTTGCCAATGTTTGGAAGGCATCGTACACCATCAGCGCGTCCATCTTTGTTGATGTTCCATATTGACCGCCCTATAGCACGGATAAGTTCATCTCTGGTATTGTACCGGGTCCCTCGCAGTGGTTCTTTCACTTTGACGAAAAGATCGTAATCGCATGGATCATATCGGGTGAGTACGGTGGATGTTCCAGAATCTCCCATTGCCAGCAGTGCAAGAGGTCCTTGACAGCAGCAGCGGTGTGACTCCTTGCATTATCATGAAGAATGATGGGGTTCTGTACCACCAAGTGTCGTCGTTTTCTCCTGAGGGCTGGACGAAGGTGGTGCTGCAGGAACCTGCACTAGTAGTCCGCGTTTACCATCTGCCTTTCAGGTACAGCGTGGTGCAGTATTACCGCATCAATGTCATACGCCACAATGAACAGCACCTTCACAGCACTTTGTGTAGGGCGCACATTCTTTGGACGAGGAGAAACAGGATGCTTCCATTCATTTGATTGACGTTTCAAGTTTGGTTGGTTCGTATGAGCGAGCCCAGGTTTCGTCCATAGCGACGATTCGTCCAAGAAAGTTGTCATCTTTCCTTTGGTATCGGTCCAACAAGGCCTGTGCGACTGCATAGCAGTGCCATTGTTAAACCTCGGAAATTTCATGGGGTATCCAACGCCCTGTAATTTTGCGGTAACCCAGAATGTCTTGCAGAATGTGGAGCACAGTTTTGTGACGTACTCTGACTTCCGCTGCTAACTACGCGCAGTCCATCGGCGATCAGCATCCAACAGGGAAGCAAGGAGTTGAACTGTGTTGTCCTCCACACGGGTTCGTCCTGTACGGAGGTTGTCCTGAACGGCATCCCTGCCTTCCCGGAACGATTTAACCCATCGTGCCAATGTCCGATATGGCAACGCTGCATCGGCACATACTTCACGCAGTCCCTGAAAACATTCTTGTGCACTACGACCTCGTGTCACTTCAATTTTGATCCAGGAACGTTGCTCTAGTTTTGTAAACATGGTCTTAGGGCGCTCGCACTATCTCTATGAAAGTCAGCGTTCTACACACTGCAGTAGATTGACAGAGTACTGTCACCACTGGCTGCACTAATTCATCTAACAGTCCTTGTTCATGTCCACACAGCTGGCAGCTCTCAAACGCACCATCGTCACATGACAGTAGTGTTGCCATAACTTTTATCCAACCTATGTATTACGAATGGAACATGAGCCTTTTTTTAAATTGTTAAGTGTTCCAAATTTTCTCAGACCTTGAGAAAGATTAATCTTGGTGTCATAATAGCATTGGACCAGCTGTATATCCTAACATTTAATGATAGACCCATCACTTGAAACTTAAAAATTCTTGTAGTAGAACTAATGAAATCCTTAATGTTTTAATCAACAAAATGGTATGTAATTATGGAAATGCAAAAAGTAACAAATTGTTTGCCCAACACAATGATATATATTTTTTCTACATCACATAAATAATTTATAACTCTTTAAATTTTAAAATGACTTTTGAATGACCTTATAATGTTTTCTTTTCTTTTTTCAGAATGGATTTATAATCTTAAGACTGACAAAACCTCCGAACCTGATTGGATGATTAAAAAACAGGTAAGTTCAATACTGCTATTAGTAGTGGGGATGGCAGCGGCAGTGGTGGTATAACAAAAACAAGGAACAAGACCAATCATAACAATGATGATGATAATAATAATCACAATGATAATAATAATGATAATATTAGCAATACTAATGATAATAATAGTAATAAGAATCAATCAATCTTCTTAACGTATCCAGCTGTTTGCTGACAACATAAAGTCCACTATAGTCCACTGTAGTACAGAGTGATTTATATAGAACTGACACATTTCTTTCATTAATTGTTTCAAAACGAATTGTGCTAGCGACAACTTATTATACCTAAAATGTAAAGGAATTTTGGGAGATTATTTACCTCTATACCAAATGTTGAAAATGTCCTCCATCCTGCATAAGGCACAACTCAACACGTCGTTCCATGTTACTGGCCACTCGTTGGAGGACTCTGTTGTTAGCTTGAATCTCCTGTGTGATGTTGTGCTTCAGATTGTCCAATGTCTGGGGACGTGTGGCGTAAACCCTGTCTTTTAAGTAACCCCATAGAAGGAAGTCCGGCGTTGTCAAATCCGGAGATCTCGGTGGCCACAGGTTCCTGGAAATTATTCGGTCGTCACATAACCGGATAAATGGAACCATGCTTCATCTGTGAACCATGTGATGGACAATATGGCAGGATTTTTGCACAATGAACGTCTGAAACCAACGACAATAATTCAATCTTTTATCCTTATCCTTATCTGTAGCTGATGAACAACCGTAACCCTATATGGCTTTAGGCTCTCTGACACATTGAGTAGGTGTACCCTGTCTCCTGCTACAAACGTCTTAATGATTTTTTGGTGACTGCTGCCAACAATAGGAATAAAACATAAACGTCTGCGCATCTAGTGCTGCCAACAATAGGAATAAAACATAAACGTCTGCGCATCTAGTGCTGCCAACAATAGGAATAAAACATAAACGTCTGCGCATCTAGTGCTGCCAACAATAGGAATAAAACATAAACATCTGCGCATCTAGTGACAAGGAATCGAAACTCCAGAACATTCTGCTTAATTTGGTGCTAAAATTGGGTCAGTGCTGCCAACAATAGGAATAAAACATAAACATCTGCGCATCTAGTGACAAGGAATCGAAACTCCAGAACATTCTGCTTAATTTGGTGCTAAAATTGGGTCAGTGCTGCCAACAATAGGAATAAAACATAAACATCTGCGCATGTAGTGACAAGGAATCGAAACTCCAGAATATTCTGCTTAATTTGGTGCTAAAATTGGGTCATTGAATGAATTTCCAACGGAATAATTAAAGAAAGAAATGTGTCAGTTCTATATAAATCACTCTGTATATTCAATTGTTGTTTTTCACGAGAAATGAGGGGTATTTTGATCGGTGTTCATTATAGATGCCTGTTGCTAGTAGCCAGAATTGGGGTGTAGTCAATATATACTGCAGGGCTGTGTCTTCTGCAACTGGTACTGATGATTTTAATTTACTTCTTTTGTGGTTTCTGGATGGACAGTATAGAAGAATGTGTTCCAGATCTTCATCATGATTATTGCAACACAGACAAGTAGGATTATCAGAAATGTGAAATCGGTGTAGGTACAATTGAGTGACAATGTGACCTGATAATAGTAATAAGAATAAGAACAGTGAAACAGCCTGTTGTTTGTTTTGGCCCCTTACAAAATTGGTCTCACCTTTTCTTCTTGGGTCATAGGAGTCACAGACTTACTGTGAAACAGGTTTTATGATCCGTGTTTCTGGCATTTGTTCTTATATTCTCTTCATTTAGTCTGACTCTGTTTTGTTGTTTTGACTAATCTTTCTACTTTCAATTTCTTTCTTAAATTATTTATTTATCTCATCCATCAATGTACTTCATGTATTCCATTTTACTTCATGCAATAAATACCACTCTTCACGCTCGATCTTTTGTCAGTGCCTAGATCTCAATACCATAAAGATACGCTGGCATAGCCATTATTTTATAAAAGTTTAAATATGTTTATTTTAATAATAAAATGTTTTAATTTCTCCCCCCGAAATGAACTCAAAACTTGAACAATAAATATCTGTGGTATGCCTTTCATCAGAATGAATCTACCCAGGTTAAATCACGCAGCCTGTTTCACCAGCTTTCATCAAATTGTCTAATCACCTCCTAAAATATAAACTATTTGATCATTAGCATTCAGAAAATAATTGCCATCGAGCGAAATAAGTCACTTGCTATCCAGCAAAAGTAGGTCACTTGCCATCCAGGGAAAGTAGGTCACTTGCCATCGGGTAAAAGTAAATCATTTGCCATCTGGCAGAAGTAAGTCATTTGCCATCCAGCGAAAGTGGGTCACTTGCCATCCAGGGAAAGTAGGTCACCTGCCATCCAGCGAAAGTAGGTCACTTGCCATCTAGCGGAAGTAAGTCACTTGCCATCTAGCGAAAGTAGGTCATTTGCCATCCAGGGAAAGTAGGTCACTTGCCATCCAGCGAAAGTAGGTCACTTGCCATCCAGGGAAAGTAGGTCACCTGCCATCCAGCGAAAGTAGGTCATCTGCAATCCAGGGAAAGTAGATGACTTGCCATCCAACGAAAGTAGGTCACTTGCCATCCAGAGAAAGTAGGTCACTTGCCATCCAGCGAAAGTAGGTCACTTGCCATCCAGCGAAAGTAGGTCACTTGCCATCCAGGGAAAGTAGGTCACTTGCCATCGGGTAAAAGTAGATCATTTGCCATCTAGCGGAAGTAAGTCACTTGCTATCGAGCGAAAGTAGGTCACTTGCCATCCAGGGAAAGTAGATCACTTGCCATCCAGCGAAAGTGGGTCACTTACCATCCAGGAAAAAGTAGGTCACCTGCCATCCAGCGAAAGTAGGTCACTTGCCATCCAGGGAAAGTAGGTCACTTGCCACCTGACGAAAGTAGGTCACTTGCCATGCAGGGAAAGTAGGTCACTTGCCATCCAGCGAAAGTAGGTCACTTGCCATCCAGGGAAAGTAGGTCACTTGCCATCCAGGGAAAGTAGGTCACTTGCCATCCAGCGAAAGTAGGTCACCTGCCATCCAGGGAAAGTAGGTCACCTGCCATCCAGCGAAAGTAGGTCATCTGCAATCCAGGGAAAGTAGATGACTTGCCATCCAACGAAAGTAGGTCACTTGCCATCCAGAGAAAATAGGTCACTTGCCATCCAGCGAAAGTAGGTCACTTGCCATCCAGCAAAAGTAGGTCACTTGCCATTCAGGGAAAGTAGGTCACTTGCCATAGGGTAAAAGTAGATCATTTGCCATCTAGCGGAAGTAAGTCACTTGCTATCGAGCGAAAGTGGGTCACTTGCCGTTCAGGGAAAGTAGATCACTTGCCATTCAGCGAAAGTGGGTCACTTACCATCCAGGAAAAAGTAGGTCACCTGCCATCCAGCGAAAGTAGGTCACTTGCCATCCAGGGAAAGTAGGTCACTTGCCATCCAACGAAAGTAGGTCACTTGCCATCCAGGGAAAGTAGGTCACTTGCCATCCAGGGAAAGTAGGTCACTTGCCATCCAGGGAAAGTAAGTCACTTGCCATCCAGGGAAAGTAGGTCACTTGCCATCCAGCGAAAGTAGGTCACTTGCCATCCAGGGAAAGTAGGTCACTTGCCATCCAACGAAAGTAGGTCACTTGCCATCAAGCGAAAGGAGGACACTTGCCATCCAGGGAAAGTAGGTCACTTGCAATCCAGGGAAAGTAGGTCACTTGCCATCCAGCGAAAGTAGATCACTTGCCATTCAGGGAAAGTAGGTCACTTGCTAGGCAGCGAAAGTAGGTCACTTGCCATCCAGGGAAAGTAGGTCACTTGCCATCCAGGGAAAGTAGGTCACTTGCCATCCAGCGAAAGTAGGTCACTTGCCATCCAGGGAAAGTAGGTCACTTGCCATCCAGGGAAAGTAGGTCACTTGCCATCTAGCGAAAGTAGGTCACTTGCCATCCAACGAAAGTAGGTCACTTGCCATCCGGCGAAAGTAGGTCACTTGAAAGTAGGTCACTTGCAATCCAGGGAAAGTAGGTCACTTGCCATGCAGGGAAAGTAGGTCACTTGCCATCCAGGGAAAGTAGGTCACTTGCCATCCAGGGAAAGTAGGTCACTTGCCATCCAGCGAAAGTAGGTCACTTGCCATCCAGGGAAAGTAGGTCACTTGCCATCCAGGGAAAGTAGGTCACTTGCCATCCAGGGAAAGTAGGTCACTTGCCATCCAACGAAAGTAGGTCTCTTGCCATCGAGGGAAAGTAGGTCACTTGCCATCCAGCGAAAGTAGGTCACTTTCCATCCAGGGAAAGTAGGTCACTTGCCATCCAGGGAAAGTAGGTCACTTGCCATCCAGGGAAAGTAGGTCACTTGCCATCCAGCGAAAGTAGGTCACTTGCCATCCAGCGAAAGTAGGTCACTTGCCATCCAGCGAAAATAGGTCACTTGCCATCCAGCGAAAGTAGGTCACTTGCCATCCAGCGAAAGTAGGTCACTTGCCATCCAGCGAAAGTAGGTTACTTGCCATCCAGGGAAAGTAGGTCACTTGCCATCCAGCGAAAGTAGGTCACCTGCCATCCAGGGAAAGTAGGTCACCTGCCATCCAGGGAAAGTAGGTCACTTGCCATCCAGGGAAAGTAGGTCACTTGCCATCCAGCGAAAGTAGGTCACTTGCCATCCAGGGAAAGTAGGTCACTTTCCATCCAGCGAAAGTAGGTCACTTGCCATCCAGCGAAAGTAGGTCACTTGCCATCCAGCGAAAGTAGGTCACTTGCCATCCAGGGAAAGTAGGTCACTTGTCATCCAGGGAAAGTAGGTCACTTGCCATCCAGGGAAAGTAGGTCACTTGCATCCAGCGAAAGTAGGTCACTTGCCATCCAGCGAAAGTAGGTCACTTGCCATCCAGCGAAAGAAAGTCACTTGCCATCCTGGGAAGTAGGTCACTTGCCATCCAGCGAAAGTAGGTCACTTGCCATCCAGCGAAAGTAGGTCACTTGCCATCCAGGGAAAGTAGGTCACTTGCCATCCAGGGAAAGTAGGTCACTTGCCATCCAGCGAAAGTAGGTCACTTGCCATCCAGCGAAAGTAGGTCACCTGCCATCTGGGGATTGTAGCATTGAGAAGATAATTGCCGTGAATTAGTAAGTGAACCTCTTTTATAACCATGATACTTACGTTTTTTTCTTAAGCGTATCTCTAATATCTGTGGCTGTATCATGTATGGGTCTGTGGATATATATATATATATATATATATATATATATATATATATATATATATATATATATATATAATTTCTGACTTCCTGTTTCTGTTGTGTTTTTTAGATGACTTGTGTTCATGTAACTGGTTTAGATTTTGATTAATGTATATGTTATTAGTGATTGAGGCGATGATAAATGATGGTATGTGAATTTTCAATCTAGCCTTTGCGTTTTGTAACTGAGAGAAACGGGGAAAAACCCCAGTCAGATTGGTCGGCCACGGGTTTTTTTAAATCCAGTCTCTCCCGAATGCACGTCTCAAACGCTACTGTCTGAGCCAACTTGCTCGGTCTATTTGTGTTTCTTTATTTATAATATGACTTGTATTTACAGAGGATTTTGTAATAATAAGTTTGTATTGTCTAAAATAAAGTTCCAAAATTCCTTCCCAGGAATGGATACTAGGTCTCGTAGTATAGTATATTTTGCATACATTCCAGGCACAGTACCTCGTTACAAGAATTATTTGCCATTTTACTAAAGAGATTTACAATGTTTGTACAGAACTCATTCTTCACTTTTATCCAAGATGGCCTACAGTATAATACCGATTCAATTGTTTGATGATAGTCGACACTGTTGATGAATAGGAATTCTGCATCTGTTGGCTGAATCTGACTTCAAATTCAGTCTAGTTTGTTCAGTTTTTCTGTTGCTTCCACAGTATAATTTAAAACTGTTCTCCTGAGTGATTTATGAACTTTCCTTTTAGTTTCTTTGCAAAATACATGTTTTATCAAGTTGTGTCATTAAAGAGCATCTTCTTTTGTAGCTGCTTTAAGGTCTTGATGTTTTGCTTTGTTATTTCCGCCCCTTTATATGCGGAATTTATTATTTCTTCGATAATTTTACAATTTACCTCCAGTTTACATGTGAAGGAATTTTTACGAGTACTTCTTGTCATAGTTTTTTCTTCATTTTATATAAAATGCCTCTCGTAGTGTTATAAATTACACGAGTCTGGCTTTTTGTGGGTGAATAACAAACTGTCAAGTAACCGTCATTAGACGAAAAAAATATACAGAGTGTCCACATCTGTCCTTTGCAACTTCAGATGTAAGTAACAGGTTATTGAGATAAGATATCTGGATGCATGTTAACTGGCAAAATCAATAGACTCTACATGTGCTCTGTTAGTTGTACAGAGCACATCAAGCCGGCACTCAATTTCCTGCCATGTTCACTGGAGAATCTGAATATCAATGGCTGCAATGGCTTCCTCAATTCTTTGCTTCAGTTCGTCAATGTTGGAAACTTGTGTATGACGTCAGTTGTAGCCAGCATGTCGACAGAAAATGATGTGCGGCATGTACGAACATCTGGCTGAAGACTTTGCACTAGCTGAACTTTGTATGGGGTGCGTCAGAAAGAACGGATGGATTTCACACGGCAAGAAAATTGTAAGGATTCATCAAATCAAAAATGTATTGTTATCAACAGATTCACCAATACATGGAGTTTATTTATGGTATACAACATCATCCATATGATGTCCTTGGCTTTCGATACAGGGATCGAGGCGTTTTCTGAAGTTCGCCATCACTTTCACAGTCATAGTTTATGGGATTGCCGCGATTTCTTCACGAATCGCCGACTTCAGTTCGTCCAGTGTATGTGGTTACTTACACCTTCTTACCGTAACCTCGGACAATTTCAGTGCAATAGCATGTTTGTGGGCTAATCATTGAGGTGGCCGGACAACCTACTGTCTGTCTCCACATTTGCAGGTGTACACGCGCTCCGTGTTCGTCCAGGTGATTTCTTCTTTAATGTTGAACCTGTGGTACGAAATGAAGCCACCCACCGCAAAATTGTAATCCGAGTTGGAATCCTAGCATGACGTCCGATGTCGAAATGAGTCCTGAGTGGCGATCACAGACTCTTCATTTTTCAAAAATGTCTCTGCGATGAAAGCACGTTGCACGT
>JAJSOF020000013.1:158840635-158853636 GCA_025594305.2 Periplaneta americana
TCCTAGTATAAGCGGATATCATTCAACAATATTGCTTCTAATTGTTTAAATTTTATTATATATGCAGAGTGGTTAGTAGCATTTGGTGTCATCAGACTGTATGTGTGCCTGATATTGCAGCTGGGAAGGGGAAGAGGGACCCAACATTGCTGCTAATTGATATTTAAAACGATAATATTCATCATTCATTCATTTTTTTCTTTTCAAAGACTGCGAAACAAAGGTTCCAGTCATGAGTGCAGGGTCGGAAATCATTGTCTTTCACTAGCAATAAAATACGCATAGAAGTAAATTATTAAAGATGTGTGCATTTTGTTAAATATACAAGGTGGATCAAAAGTCGCTTTCCCCAACATTCGTTGTTAGGTTCCATCTTGTACACATATACAGATGTCATAACTTAAACGAATAAATAGCTGATGTAATAAGTGATGGATTGGCAACCATGTTCGTGCATCAACTGTTTTTCCAATGCCATGTCTTGAATATGGTCCTCGTTTTGCCGATATGCAGTTGATATGACAATAGGATGGAGCACCACCTCATTTTGGTGTAGGAGTGAGGGACTTCTTGAACCAGTAATTCCATGAATGGATTGGCCGTCATGGCACAATAGAATGGCTACCCAAATCATGTTGTGGAGTATGCTGTTAAATTATGTTTTTGCTCAGAAACCGCACGATCTGCATCAGTTGCGACAGATGATCAAACAGTCATTCGTAAAAATCGTTGAAAATCGTGAGTTATGTTCTGCCATCTGTAAATCAGTGTCTAAATGTTGTCAATTGTGTATCGAGAAACAGGGCCTCCATTTTGAACAAAATCTGTAAATAATGTGTAGTGAAATGTAAATTGAACGTAAATAAATAAAGAAATGTAAGAAAGTCTTTGGGGAAAGCTACTTTTGACCCACCCTGTATGTGTAGGCCTATATATATATATATATATATATATATATATATATATATATATTCGGCTGAATGAAGTGACTACTGGAAGTGGTTTTCGTCTGTGTAAATTTGATAAAGGAATAAAAATTTCGAAACTTTTATGGTAAAATTTGGCGTCATCTCATTAGCCATTAATTTCGTCATTGTCATGAACAGCATCATGTCCTCGAAAATGACAGGGCATTCCAGTGTGTGAAAACGTCCATTTCAAGCCTTGGATGATTGAGATGATTGGTGCTTGATGATAACTGTTCTGTGGCCAGGAGGAAAAAGGTCTTGAGTAAAAATTTTATACTTCTCAGGAGGGCAGTAGAAAGATTGAAAGTGGTATAGAGATTTTTAATTAAGAGGTTTTTCCTGGATATTATTTGTTTATATTTCTTCTAAAATAGGTAATGTTGCTCATTTAACAATTTTCTTGGTTATTTCCAAAAATAGCTGCACTTAAGCCCTTTTAAGACCAGAACCCAAACTGAGTAGAAGGGACTATTTAAACATAAGACCTTTTTCATGTAAAAATAAATGAGAAATTGTGAATTATTAGGAATTCAAAATGGGCCTTAAACAATATAGGAGTGTTTACCTGGTGTTTAAAGTATTAAAAGGAAAGGACATCAGTATGTGATAAAGTGGCTAAAATACAAGTTAGACCTTTTGATAGGGCAGCATGGAAAGTAAGCATGTGATGGTTTGTAAGGAATAAAGTATTAAATATTATTAAGGCCTTTATTCTGTGTGTGCTCGATTCAAAAGTACTTAGACATTTGGTAACGCTCTATAAATCCAGTCAGGAGTCTTATTTGACTTCAGCCATTTTACCAGATTGTAGAGAACTGTTTCCGCTTTCAGAATATCTAAAAATCTCATTTTCACAAAAAATTGACTTAAGACCTTTTTCCTCCCGGCCACAGTATTGATCACTGAAGATCGAAATTGATAATGATTATTAATAACAATAACTATGGAGAAGAAGAGAGTGGATGACTGTGATGGTGGCAGCGTACCTTGTAACTGAAATTCTTTAGTAGATGGTGATCATAACTTTGCTGTTTCAGGTCTCAAGAAGCAGGGGCAGTCACGGAGACCTGTATTCCCCACAACACCCGAGCAGCACGTCAGGTGAGTTGTCTGCCTCTTTAATTGCTATCTTACAGTCAGCTGCTATATTTTCTTATTACCACTGGGGTTTGTAATTCTTAATTTATAGAGGATACATTCATTCAAAAGGGTATCTGTCGGATACAGGGGGAGAGCCATTAATCCTTCCCATTGAAGGCTTTAAGGAACCAACCTGGACAAATACCCAATGTCCCATCCCTACCTTCCCGTGGTGCAGCTGTTAGTAAGCATAATTTTACAAGCTGAACTAAAGGGAGGGGCTACTCATCAATTAGCAGTTGTCAGCTTGATGAGTTAATGACTGAATTTGGTATAATTTTCCTCTATCCAATACCTAATTCCCTCTTTACCCTTTCCTATCCAGTTCTCTGACTGAACTCTTACTTTCTTCAACCCTGATGGCATTAGAGCATTCGAGGCC
Organism: Periplaneta americana; assembly: GCA_025594305.2. Taxonomy (NCBI): domain Eukaryota; kingdom Metazoa; phylum Arthropoda; class Insecta; order Blattodea; family Blattidae; genus Periplaneta; species Periplaneta americana. The sequence goes on from JAJSOF020000013.1 coordinate 158,843,126, forward strand.
TAGGGGTTCATTTCCCTTTCCTTCCTCCTCTTCCTACTTTTCTGTTCCTAGTGCTGACCTGCTATGGCACTAAAATCGTCCTCCAGTGGCTTAAGGAGGGAAAGCTGGTGATCAACAAGATCTCCCAGCTAGGTCCAATGGACCCGTCGACCAACAGCAGGTGTGGTCCTCCAGACATTCTGGGGGTTGTGTGTGAATGAAGTAGCCACCAAAACGTTAAAAAATATGGTGTTCACTTAAATCGGCTACAACTTGCCATTTTCACTCCAATATGAATCCACAGTTAATTCCCGATTCACCACGAAAATCGTCTGTAGCTGCAATTAGATTGGCAACAGGCCATGATTGTTTGGCCAAACACCTGCATAGAATTGGAATATATCAGTCCCCTAACTGCCCATTGTGCAACTCAAACCAAGAAATGGATTCGGAACACCTCAAAATCTGTGCTTCAGTGGCTGACCATGATAATATCTTTGAAAATATTGGAGTGCAAGAGGTCAAATGACTTTATTGTCAAACGCCTGGCATTAGAAAACAACAACAACAACATTCATTCAGCCTAAGTAAGGATCTCAGTCTGTGCTGAAATTACCAACATACTCTGAAAAATCAAGATAAGTCATTATGACATCCAAGGCGACATAAAACTGATGCTGCGTGGAATCGCTCCTGGTACTGTTCTTCAATGTGGCGCCAGCTCGGCCCATTCTGAAGCTCCACTCTGTGTGACCAGAAATAATGTTCGATGATAAACACCTTCTTCTCTGTTGTGAAAACCATAATTGCAGAAATCAACATAAGACTGAATTCACAATATGTTACAAAATATGATCGAAAACTTTCGGCTCAGAGCATCCGCAGTGTGACATGAGAACTAAACTGGCTGATGCTCTTAGAAAACTAAAATACACCATCTATGAAGAAGTCCACGGAACTGCCGACAATGGCAGTAACAGACGAATTGACATAATCGCCATTAGTGAATCCCTGTCTCAGGGTATGATAATCGACCCCACTATCAGGTTTGAAACGTATAAAGGACAGCCTGAAGACGTACACGAGGAGAAACGAGCAATCTACGTTCCAACCATCCCATATTATAAAGATAAATACCAACTTCACGATATCAGTGTTACGGGATTGATGTTTGGAGCAAGAGGAACGATACCTAACTTCACTTCTCAATTCTGTAAGACCCTAGGACTGCACAAATCGTTTCTGAATGAACTAGCCCTCCTCATAATTAGAGTCAGTCAAACTTTTACGAAACCACCTATATGGACTCTAATTCAGTGTACTGAAAAAACTGACGCAACATTATCGTTTTTATTTCTCTTATTAGCTTTCATTGCTTCTTTACTTGTAACTTTTTTATTCTGTAAATTGTCATTGTTTGTTTGTTTGTGTACTTATATGTATTTATTTACACTGCAAGTGGGCAAACACCGGTGCCAGTGGTATACACAATATAAACAATACACAATAAAATTTACAATACACAATACAATTATACAATACACAATACAATTTTATACACAATACAATAAGAATACACAATACAATTTAACATAATAATTACAATTAATAATAAAACATAAATAAAATACCTAATTTTACAATACAACCTACATAATTATGTACAGGCCCTACTTAAGTTTCAATAGTATTTCACTTTACTCTCATCTTACTCACTGTAGTGGCACTATGACGCATTTCACTGACACTTTAGCATACACATTTCACTGACACTCTGTAACACATTTCACTGACACTATAGAACACATTTCATTGATGCTATAAATTATCACTGATCGGAACTATTCACTGCACTGTAAAACCATAACTTCACTGACTCACCTCGCTTCACTGATAGAACAGTTCAAATAAGACAAACAATTACACCCTTATGCATACTTATAAACAGAACTACATTTAAGCTAAACATTTCTAGTCTAAGGCCCTCTTACACGCTATTTTAAATAATTTACAATTCAAACCAAGGGAGTAACTCGTCAGGCTAAATAAATACATGTCACCTTAAAAATTAAAGTTAAATGTCACCTTAATCTTAATTTGCACTTTATACACAACTTTTTAAGTTATTCTTGAATCTCCTTAAGGAAAGACAGCCCTCAAAGACTGCTGCAGGTAGGTCATTCCAATCATTTATAGTTCTATTTAAAAATCTACATCTGTTTTCTGTTTCCTACATTTGATTTTAAAATCATGATCGTTCCTACCATAGTACGTTGGCTTTTCTAACCGAGCCGTTATGTCTAACCATGCTTTCTGACCTAGATGTGCTCTATACAATGATGTTATTCTAGTTTTTCTACGTCTGTTTTCCAAAGTTTCCCATTTAAGTTCTTTTATCGTATCATTTCCATCTTCTCTTTTACCTTTAACAAATTTAGCTGCCCTATACTGGATTCTTTCTAAGGAATTTATCTGATATATTCTATAGGGATCCCAACATGTAGTTCCGTATTCCATTAACAGTCGCACTAACGTTAGATATGCTATTTCCCTCGATTTGGGGCTAGCCTTTCTCAAGATTCTCATAATAAAGTGAAGTGCCCTCCATGCTTTACACGTAACATTATCAACATGCTCTCCCCAAGAAAGTTTGGAGTTTAAATACACTCCTAGGTATTTACAACATTGTTCTTGCGGAATTACAACACCACTGAATTCGTAATTAAGACTAGTTTCCTTTCGGGTTTTACAAAATGTTATAGATTTACTTTTAGAATCATTTATTTTCATCCTATGCATTAACGCCCAGTTACAAATTTTATTCAAGTCTGTTTGAATAGCATCTACATCTGAATTATTTCTAATCTACTTGTTTTTTTTTTTTTTTTTTCCTTACTCTGTTATCTTTCATAATTTATATTGTTTTGTATGCTTTGTCTAATGGCAGCCTCTAATTTGAGGAAGCACAATAAAAAAAAAAAATACAATAAATAAATAATTCGTTACTAGGGAAACGTGGACAGCAGATGAGCGATAATTTCAGTACTGTTTGTTTTGGTGCATACCGTAGTTGAGTGACTCGAGTTTTTTCTAGGTCAAAGAATGTCACACTGCGCATGCTCCGAGCCGAAAGTTTTCGGTCATATTTTGACGAGATATTCGGTGTGCTTTTCTGTTTAAATATTACATATCTATGCTGAGGTGAAATTAAAATTGTAGCCCCTTATGAATGGCACTACAGACCTTGAAACATTTTTTACTGTCCCTTACTGTACATACCGGTAACTAGAAATTAGATACATTAAAATATGGTTGTTATGGGAGTGTTCTGAATGTTATGAGAGACTCTGTGTATTTTAGTAGTGCAATCTACATCAAATAAGTGAAAGTTTGGGATTGTAAAGAATACTTCTTGTGGTTTTTATGTGCAATCCAGAAAATGAAGGTTCCTCATCTTATTTTTATGCGTGTGTAGTGCTGTCTTTTTCAATAAATTTATCAGCATATCAATAACCTCATAAAATTACTTACAAAAAACACTCCCAAAAATAATATACACGTATGAAAAAAAATAAATAAAAAATTATTTGATTAACAATATTTTCACCGTTACAATTACACATATATAAAAACTAAATATAAACATTTACATAGAGATAATAAATTTTACAGGAGAAAAGTTCGTCCAAAGGGCTGGACTCTGGAAGAGTATCCAAAACGCTCATTGCATTTCCGCGTTGAATAGCAATACTTAAGCGTTGACGCAAATAAGTAGTGCAACGGCGATCACCAGTAATGGAGATCAAAATTTGGCCGATTTGAGATACCAAAACTTTAGCGTCACGACTCCAAGGACCGAAGGTCTCCACATCAAATGTGACAAAGATATAATTGTCTAAAAGATGAGCATATTTATTGACTTTCTTCTTGACGGCTAATTCAGCAGCAGATGCTGTGCATCTGGAGGTATTCGGTAAGTGAGATGGAGCTAGAGTGTCAACGCAAGTGGACTCCCAAATTAAAGATTTTCCTCTAGACCATGGAATTAAGGTGAGACCATCGGGCCGTTTACCATCCGCGCGACTAATACCTGGTGGTTCCAAAAGAGACGGGATGCCACAAGAAGTCAGAGATCTTTTAATGATATCATTGAGCGATTTTAAAGGATGTACTATCTATTAGGGTGCCGATGTGAGGAGAAGGTAATGCGTGCAATAATAATAGTTCAAGAAAATAAACTGTGGGTAGTAATATAATTTGCAACGTGATAAAGGATCTGGATCATTAGAAAGTATGTGTCGGTCTTTTTTCACACTCTGAGTTAACTAGTATTGTGTTGTGTGTCAGTGAAATTACAATACTACTTTCAACATAATCTTTTCTGTTCTTCTGTCTTCACTTTCAGACGAAATTCTCTCACTTGACGATTTTTCAGGTGAGCTTATTTCAAAATATCGGCATTTATTCAATGCTAGCGCATTTGTAACATTTTCTCTGCTTATTGCAAGTGTCTTAAAAGTTGATATTATTTGTATTTAACAGCTTCGTAATTTGTATAATATTTAGAATTGTTGTGCTTAATATACACTGATTAAACGCTACAGATTCTTTGCATACACTTTTTAAGTAGTGTGCTGTTTTGTTTACAGTAGTTGCATTTGTAGAAACTCTTATAACTTAACAGATGGGATCAATTGTTCTATATCATCCATTACTAGCTTTAGGCCTGGAGGTATATATACTGTAACTTTTTAAAACAAAACGAGAATGTAACTTTTATTTAAAGCAACAATAATCACTTTCTACAATTTAATTCTACTCCCGTCAACAATGGGATTTGCACTCCACACACGACAATGACAATTTACTTGGATTATTGAGGACAACAATGAACTGTTAATCTTAACTAATGTTCACAAAGCACTATTTACAAATCAACTGTCAGCTCTCAGTTCACAGTTCGTTTGCCTTGGCTAGCTCTTCTAGCTCAGTCACTCGAGTTCACAGTATCTCGAACCCCGGACCTTCAGAGACAGTACACTGAACTTCGAACTCAGGTCCCCCAACTGCGGTCCACTGCACTCGAACTCAGGGCTTCAAATGTTCACACAGCTGCAGACACACTCAAGTCGGACTCCGGTCTCGAAGCTGGCTTCACTCCTACACAAGACTGGCTGGCTTGCTGTTCACTGACTACAACACTGCAACTAACTAAAACTGCTCAAGTTCACTCGCGTTTCTTCTTTTATAACTAAACCATAGTTACGAGAAATTTCTACGGGTGTCCAGAGATAGCTCTCTCGAATTATCTGGATATCTCTCCTCTATGCCACGGTCGCTCTCTCCCCTCTCTTCTCTCCGCCATAGCACATGCCCCAGGAACCAGATGCGCGCGCAACCTGCCCGAATCACAGCCGACTTAGCCCTTCCTCCACCGGTCGTGAGATCGAATCTCACGTGGCCGTCACAATACATTGACAAGTGAAAATGAAATGTTATTTTGAAGTAATATAATTTTGTCCTAATGTATTCAATTTGGCCTTTAAATTGGTGTTTAGATTCAATTACATGAATGGAGTTGTGGATCATGGTAACACACCTCCACCCCTCTATCTTCATGAAACAGATTAAAAATTTTGTAGTCACCAAATTTGTAAAATTTAAAAATATCAGTAATCTGAAAAGATTCTTGTATGCATATTATAGAAGGCTTTTTGTCCTGAACTTCTTGCTTTAATAAATCCATTTTATTTCTTAAAGACCTAGAGTTCCATTGTAAAATTTTTAGAGTGTCTATATCTTTTCGTTAATGTTGTCTTTTCGTTTTAATTCTCGGTCTTTAAATGTATTACCCAATGAGACATGGAATTTATTCTTTTTAGCCTCATTTTTTATATTACAGAGAATTGATTTTGCTCCTGCATTGGACTGACACCATACTTCAATCCTTTTGGTATTATATCTGCCTCTTTGTCTCATTATATGGTTCTTTCCAATATTAAACTTGGCTCTGATTGACTGCACGGTGTGACTTTTGGTGTTCCAAATAAGTACTTTAGTACGATTCTTGGAATCTCTCAGTGCAGTCCCTACCCGGAGATCCGATTGAGGGACTATTTTACCTCCAGAGAATTTCCATGTATCATAAGCAGTGAAAAATATAGTGGGACTGCGTTGGCGTTAATGCAGCTTATGTGGGTACCTCTTTGTTACTTGTTAGCTTAAACAACACAACCCTGCAGTATATATTGACTACACCCAAACTCTGGCTACTAGCAACAGGCATCTGTAATGAACACCGATCAAAATACCCCTCTTTTCTCGTGAAAAGCAACAACTGAATACAAATCTGGTTTTCAGGTAGTAGCTCCCTGTAAAGCAGGTTTGAATAATTTCAAGGAAAAATTGTTCCGGAGCCGGGTATCGATCCCTGGACCCTTCGCTTAGTGCGCGAACACTCTACCGACAGAGCTACCCCAGGAACTATACAGGACACCATCACAATTTTTCCTTTTGTATCCGCACAACTCACATGAGCTGACAAGACGCCAGAACTCAACTGTGAGTGCACACAATACTGTGTGACTTAAATTGTGGCTTTCTGTTAACATACCTCCAGTAACAAATGTATTATACAAATCTGGCTTTCAGGTAGTAGCTCCCTGTAAAGCAGGTTTGAATAATTTCAAGGAAAAATTGTTCCGGAGCCAGGTATCGATCCCGGGACCCTTCGCTTAGCACGCGAACGCTCTACCGACTGAGCTACCCCAGGAGCTATACACGACACCGTCACAATTTTTCCTTTTGTATCCACACAACTCAAATGAGCTGGCAAGACGCCAGATCTCAACTATGAGTGCACACAATACTGTGTGACTTAATTTGTGGGTTTCTGTTAATGTACCTCCTGGGGTAGCTCAGTCGGTAGAGCGTTCGCGCACTAAGCGAAGGGTCCCGGGATTGATATCCGGCTCCAGAACAATTTTTCCTTGAAATTATTCAACAACTGGATAGACTACAGTGAACTATAGTGGACTTTATGTTGTCAGCAAACAGCTGGATACATTAAGAAGATTGATTATAACTTAAAAGTTCTATAAACTTAGTACAGGAAATTAAAAAAAGACTTAAGTATACTTCAAACGAAAGAAAATTTAGTAATAAAAGACAATCCATTAAATATCATTCATAAGATTGCAGTTTGGCCACCATGGAAGATGTTAAAAAATCTTAAACAGATAACTAATTTTAAATACCCTGACTATAGAAACAATTGAGACAAGATACCCACGTGATTTGTACAAATGGGTCCCTTATATCACAGCCAAGAGGATCAGGAGCTGGAGGAATATCTGTCCTCTCTTTTCATTTTACCATTCTGTAGGAGAATATGCAAGAAATTTTGAAAAAGTTACTACTATTTATATATCTTTGCAAAAACCTGTTCTATAGATTAAATAAATTCCAAAATGCTGTCATATTGTCAGAATGAAGGGCAGAAGTACAAACTATAATTTCACAACAGTTTACAAAAGGGGCTAAAATTCAGGATTGTAAGAAAATGATCTATTACTTAACTAAACTACAGAAAAAAATTAGTTTATACTGTTCTCCAACCAGGAGATAAACCGTGAAAGAAATGTGCTTTCTATTGTGTTATCTATTGGAGTGAAGTAGATAGATAAAATTAGAGTTATAACGTGAGTTCAAAAATCAAGCGCTCTCCTGCATATGTTATTTCCTGTATGGAGGGATCTAATTTTGTAACTAGGGTAGTATAAATATGTGTATTTCAGTGTTATCGTTTGTGCTTTGAGAGATAGCCAATAGAGATACGAGTACACACGTGTGTAACCTTTTGACATCTTATGACATCAACTTTCATCAGCATCACGCCGCTTCGTCTCACTCCCTGAGACTTTCTCGTGGCTGGAGTACAGTAGTGGACTCCTTCTAATTGTGATACATATATAGGAAAATGAAACAGCAGGCTTTCTGGTTAAAATGGGCAATGAAATATTACAATCATCTAATGATGGACCTCCATTTTTATTCTGTAAAAATTTCTAAGGAGCACGTACATCTGCTCTTGCGATGTTCAAGTTGATAACAGGTCTTGATTGTTTGGCAAGCCGCCTATGCAGGATAGGAATTTCCCTTACATACAGTAAAACTTCGATAAGATGCGCCCGCTTATTACGCTATCCCGTGCAATACGCTTTTTTGTCCGGTCCCTGCAAATTTCATATATAACGCCTTTCTAAAATACCCCGTTTGTTGCGCTCAAGTCCCGCATAATACGCTGTTTTTGTGGAATATTTTCGATGTAATTTTTAGCAATGTACTGTAACAGCAATGAAACATCTGAGTCATTGAACTCACTGCTGCCATTAACCTAAAAGTATTGGTATTTGACCCTTTACCTGCGCATTTAAACCTTCATACTTCATACCTTAGTATACCTCACCCTCTTGTTACGCTCTCTTATTCGACTCCTTATCTGCGTGGTTAAAGCCTACATACAGTTACAATACCTCACCCTCTTGCTAACCCTCTCTCTCAAACAGCATTCCTCACTCGGCCGTAATAAAATTCTGGAAATTTTTGCTGGGCAGTTTGTTGTCCTTTAGTGTATTGAAGTGTCTGTGAATGTGATTACAATGAGTGTTAAACGAAAAGCCCTTTCTGTGTCGGAAAAATTGGAAATCTTATGAAAGTACGATGAGAACAGTACTCTTACTCAGAAACAACTCTCTGATGCATTAGGAATCCCATCATCGACATTAAGAACGATAATAAAAAATCGCGACTCAATCACTACAGCTGCGACGTTGGGAGGATGTAATCGCAGAAACTGAAGTGTGGTAAACATGAGGACTTGGAGAACACGCACATGGCAAACAACTATAAATGACTTTTTTTTTTCGAAAGAATTAAGTACAGTACATATTGTAAATGTCTTTGACGTACAGTACAGTAATTACATAATGGAGTAATACTGTATTACCTTTCATGAATCATGTATTTCAATAAAGAAAAATGCTAATAGATACTGTATACTCGTATAAGTCAAAATTAGTATTCCCGCCTAATACGCTTTTCATACCCGGTCCCTTGAACAGCGTCTTATCGGGGTTTTACTGCACATACATAGTTTACTAACTTACTGCCACAGGAATCAAATAAAATAATCTAATCAACATGAATATCGTGCTCAAAGACAAAAGTCTACTACACCATTTCACTTGCATTCCATGCGTCTTCCTCACATTTCTACTCCAGTAATTGGTTTTCTTTGTTGGCAGATATAAGTCTTCACCCGTCAGAACACAGCATGTCAGGATTTGAGTTGCCTCGTGTACGAGGGCGCAGGTACTGATGAGGTAACAATAACGATGCCAGTCTGCTGAGCTTCCTAGGTGAAGCATGGCACACGTGTCTCTAATCTCGATGCCTCATGACGAAATCAAAGACTCTATTACATAATTCTTAGCATTTTAATTTTTCGCCTTATGTTTCATGATTTCATCTTATTCTCTTCGTATTCCTCTTCCTATTTAGTGCACCTTTCTTCTCCTTGTCCTACTCACTCATCTTCCTTTGTCTTCTCTCTTCCTTTATGCTTCTCTTCTCCTTCTCTTTTCTTTGTAGTCTTTCTGTTTTTTCTTTGCTTTTATCACTTTTCCTTCTGTATCTCTTCCTGCTGTCTCTCTTTCTGCTTTTCCTTATATAGGGTTAGTCACTGAGTACAGGTCATCTGTAAAGGTAAGCATTCACTACATCGTATCGCACTTCTCGTACGAATCACACGCAACGGATATTTTAAGTGCAGTGCGTTCACTGTAACAGCTCCACCTCATCAGCTTCCCCTGTCAGCTGTTTGAAACATGACGTCTTACAATATTGACATTGCTGAAAACAGAGGAGTTGAGGTTAGATCTATTAATTACGTCTGTTAGCGAATAAGAATTTGTAATTGCTTCATGCATCCTAATTGAAGAGGAAGAAACGAAAGAAATATTGGTTAGATAATATAATAAGAAACGACTTAATTACCGTAATGGGAACGCCTCAAATTATATAATTCTTCGCAATTTTCTACACGCGAAATAAGTTTTCCGTCTGTCATTTTGGCGCGACACTGAACATGGCACAACATAATAGTAACAGTTGACCAATTAAAATTGATTTATTAAAGAAGGCCATGATCGCACACATCGGAAAAGTTGCTCATCTGAGAAACGTGGACAGATTTGCCGAGAGCCGATGCGTCTGATACAATGTAGTGAACGCTGTTACATAACAATTACAGCAAAGATAGTCTTTTTCCGATCCATGCGATTCATCCGATGAGTGCGATACGATGTAGTGAATGCTTACCTTAAGACCACAGTAGTGCAAACAAAGAGAAAAACAAAATTTGAAGTGTGCAAACTTAGTTATCTTGTTCATTTTTTGGAAACAACTTGAGTTAAATGATTACAATTTTAACATTTCTGTAATCTGCATTACACTCTGCAGTATCTGTCAAT
>JAJSOF020000013.1:158853736-158915368 GCA_025594305.2 Periplaneta americana
AAATTTTTATTATTTATTCCCGTATATGGTCTCAAGCACTTCTGTACTATGCTGACAATTCTGGAGAACTTCGGACTGTAAATATTCCCTTATACTCAGATCCGGAGATCTTGCTGGCCAAGTGATGTCCCCAAATCTTGAAATGAGTCAGACATGGTTCTGACAGTAGTCAAGCTTTCTCTTGCGGTATATGCTATTGCATCATCTTGTTCAAAGAGAGTCTGTGCAGTTCTTCTAAGAATCGTTCTCTGAACATCCAACGCCAGAGACTGTCTCATTGCTGAGAACGTGTAATACTGCCATGAAATAATGAATTAACACTGCCATGAACACGAAAATTGCTAATCCATTTTAAAATCATTTCCTGTTTGGCTAACCTTCCATGTCTTGGAACTCGAAACTCAAGTTATGAAATTTCTTTTCCTCTGCACAATGGTCCCAGTCAGAGTGCTGCATTGGAGTTAAATCGCTCGCTTGAACTCGGTCGAATGTTGCACGCTCGAGTGAGATACGATCGGTCGTGATACGCTCGTAATAAATAGAAGCACAGTACAAGGTCATCTCACCGACATGTCTTATCTTGTATGGAAGGCGACAGATAAGATACACATATGTTTTGCTCACATGGTAAAAATAAGGCTTTATTTTCTGCGTTTATGACAAACGTCTAATGGAACAGTCAATGGAACGTACCAAAACAGTAACATGAAGTTATAAATAAAATAGTATGAAAAACTTCGATATACAGTTATTATTACTAATTAATAATTATTCAATATTTGATTTACCACATATATAATATGATAGGTCCATACATAGTGTTCCGCCTATATACTGCGACAATGTAGAAACGTTTTACAAAATATTATTGATATAGCAGTAGATTAATAACAATATTATTACAGAGATAACGTCACAGAAAATATAATAAAACGAATAATCATGCTGCACAACTGTTACAGACGCAAAGATTGATACACTAATTATTAGCGATTATTATTAGAGATTATTATTATTATTAAAATTATTATTATTATTATTATTATTATTATTATTATTATTATTATTATTATTATTATTATTATTACTAGAAAACTTGACACAGTTCTTGCATTATCGTGATTGTGTTCTCCGTTTATAATAATTACATTTACATCCAATAACATCTATCAGATGTGGCAAAAACAAAAGCACTCCTGTGTGGGGGGGACATTTACCTACAACATTTATATTACATTTTAAAGCAAGTTTTGTAGTTGTAGTATGGAGAGGTTAGTTAAACACTGCAAAGTTTTGAAATGATAAACATCCATTATGTTACTACACAGTTCATCACTGTAACAAGAACGAATGTCTAACGCTCAGCTTATATCGCTCGCGACAATTTTACCCATCATGCATGTGCGCTACCTATCGGATTATGCTATGAACTACTTGGCGCTCGAGCGAAAACGTCCGATGCAGACCTCTGGTCCCAGTATTAAAAACGTCTCCACAGAAAATGTCCGTTGATTCACTGAAAAATATGCCATGGTTCGTGAAATTGCATAACACAGAGAATGAATTCGTAACAATATATTCGTGAGTTGTTGTGTTTGCTGTCCACAGTCTACTACATCCACCTGTACCTAGTTATCAACCCTGTACATTTCTTGCCTTCCCAGACTTCATCACCCATTTCCTCTGTGGTGATTTTCATATATTGCAGTTTTTACTTACTTTGCAACTTACATTCTTGAAACATTGTGTTGGATTTAGAGATGCAGAAACCTGTTAAAACCTCCTCCAGGTCCATTGCTTATGATATGTATTATATGTCTACAATATTTTCACATTTTTACAATAGTTCACGAAGTATCGAAAGAGACACCTGCTTGCCATTTTCGTAGTACCTTTGGTTATATTTGAAAGTATTGTTATGTCAGTAGATGTTAAGAAAATATATGCATGTTGAAGAATTTAAAATTAGGTTTAAAAAATAAACAGTTTGAGTGTTCAATATATATGTGAGACTTATAATAAGAGGGGTCAGGATTGCTCGGAACTGGAAGAATATGAGATTGTGAAGAACCAAACTTCAGCTCTCTGGTACGTAGGAAGCTTTTTTATTGGTTTAAGCTGGACCACTTTCAAGGGAACATTAAATAAGACTTCCTAAACAATGATGGAATAGCCTCCTTGCCACGGAAATTATAAAATTATATAAAAATAAGAATGTTAAATTGGAGTTCTGAAATGATCGCAGAATGTCTATTATGTATTCGGAAAGCATAACATTATAGAATAGACATCTCTATTCAGAAAGCATAACATTATTGGAAGAGAACATTACATTTAGAACTATTAAACTATGGTCCCATGTGACAGTAGGATAGACATCTCTATTCAGAAAGCATAACATCATATCGTCACCTGAATGCAAGAACTAGGTAACTCGAAATTTGCGTTTTTAGTTATCTCTGTTATAGCATAGCAAAAATCGCACAGAATGTAATCCAAGAACTAGATAACTGATCGAACGATACCAGCGACATCATCTATTTTCCAATGTAACAAATAGGTAAAAGAAAACGAAACATATTCCTTAGTGCAATAAATAAGTAAATAGACAATATCTCAAAATAGGAAAAATTGAGTTACCTAGTTCTTGCATTCATGTGAAGATATGGAAAAGAGAATGTTACAATGTTAAACAAGGGTTTCCAAATGATGCACGGTAAAGTTCTATACCTGTTTTAATATCGATAGTGTTTAGGTAAAAGGGCTTAACCCTCCTTTTTTTAAATGTGACCTTTTTTTGCTGTAATTAGTGCAATAAGTTAAATTTTAATTACAAAACGTGAAGATATATTTTTTAACAATTATGTTGGCATTCCTTCATATAAAGTAACTAATAATATTGTGTTAAAATTTAATTACAGCTGTTTCTGAAAAATTTTTCTCTTGTGGGATAAACCCTTTTACCTGAACACCATCGATATGAAATCAGGTACCGTATTGAATTTAGAAATGTTAAAGGGATGGTGAAATTTGACAAAAAGGTGGAATTTTTCCAAAAAAATTATTCCTAAAACTGTTCTTTGATATGTGTAGAACACAATACATATTATTTTATTGACCATCTTGCATGATTGGAGGTCATTAGTAACCTTTTTTTTTAAGTGGTCTATGTGCTGGGATTTTAAATGGTGTGCTGTTGTTTGTTGATTTCCTGCAAGTTTAATTTTCTGACACAGTACTGACAAAAATGGATATAACTCAGGAACCACTAAAGGTAATTTTATGAAATTTTGAATACATCTTTAGCAGACTATAAGTGAATTTTGTCTAGATTAGAATTTTGATATTCTATGTATATGTGAAAATAATGTCCAATATGCAAATCTCTGACCATAAAATAATAATTAATCGTGTTAATAAGCTTGGATTATTGTACTGGGTGAAATATAAAAAAAATCTAATCTAGATAATTTGTACATTGGTTTTTTGTGAGTAAAATGGTGAAAAAATGTACTGAATGTCTTAAAATCCGACTGAGTTATATCAAATACGTGAGGGCATGTTTTTAAGTTCCTGAAGAATAATCTAAAAAAAAATAGAAAGTTATGGAAAGCCTAGTTATTCAGCAAATGATTCATAATATATTTATATGTTAATAGTTAAACAATTGAACAAAATCACTTTATTTATGTTTTAAAGTAGTGCAAGTTATTTTATTAGTTTATATTATCGATGTTGAGCTATATTATAATAGCCGAAAACTGACAAGAGGAAAGAGAGAATTATGGACAGCAGACGCATCTTATTTAATTATGCTCAATATGTTAATATATGTATATTTATTGATTTAAATGTCATTGTTTTATACATTGTTTTATGCTAAGTTATTGTTACTTTTTGTTTATGTATACCAGTATATTATTTAAATGTCAGGTTATTTTTTTATTTTGTTTTTCCAACAAATTACGCTTCTCCTAGTGTTCATAATCCACATTTTTCATTATTTCTTACAAGAAAAGAATATACACACAGAATATTTCATGACATTTGAGTTCACTACAGAGCTGGATTCAAACTCTGAAGTAATGAAAACAGCTCATAGAAAGTTCTGCCTGAAATCACTTTCATTCCAAGATGAACTTGTTTTGTCTTCCAGAAAAAAATACATCCACTTTTGAAGCAAGTGCTCAAAGTAAGTGAACATAATTTCATATATTTTTCTACTATCTTCAGGTTTTGAATCCTTCTCTCAAATGCATTACAGATGTTATGTAACACATTGTTTACATGCAGATACTGAATGCCCCCTGCAAACAGCAGGGCGTAATAGAGAGCATAACAATGATGAAATAAATGACAAGCATTGTTGCATCAATATCAATAGTTACGGAGGTTCAGGTGGAATCTCCAGCAGTTGAACGGTCTGAAGGGTACATTGGTCCGAAGCTAGATGAAGAAATAGATCACCTGCAGTACCATACTTTCCTTATACAGGAGCTACGAGAATGAATGGTGGGGTTTCATGAGGTTACTGTGAAGTACCGGTATGTGTAATAGATTAAAAGTGAGAAGACTGCGTTCATGTGATTTTATTTTCTGCCATTGTTGTTAAATTTTTCATTTCTCTTGTTAATCCAGTAACACAAAAAGAGTGCATTCATGTGGTTTTATTTTCTATCGTTGTTAAATTTATCATTTCTCTTGTTATTTCAGTAATTCAAGAAGATTACGTTCATGTGGTTTTATTTTCTGCCATTGTTGTTAAATTTTTCATTTCTCTTGTTAAGTCAGTAACTCAAAAAGATTACGTTCATGTGGTTTTATTTTCTGCCATTGTTGTTAAATTTTTCATTTCTCTTGTTAAGTCAGTAACTCAAAAAGATTACGTTCATGTGATTTTATTTTCTGCCATTGTTGTTAAATTTTTCATTTCTCTTGTTAAGTCAGTAACTCAAAAAGATTACGTTCATGTGGTTTTATTTTCTGTCATTGTTAAATTGATCATTTTTCTTGTTAATCCAGTAATTCAAAAAGATTGTGTTTTGTGTTTTTATTTCCAGTCGTTCTTATCATAACAAAGTTTTCGTTGTTAAATTTGTTTCTCTTGTTAATTCAGTAATTCAAGAAGATTGCGTTCATGTGGTTTATTTTCTATCATTGTTCTTAAATTTATATTTTTTCTTGTTAATCCATTAACTCAAAAATATTCCGTTCATGTGTTTTTATTTTCAGTCATTGTTGTTATCATAATAAAGTTATTATTAAATTTATTGTTTCTCTTGTTAATCCAATAACTCAGAAAGATTGTGTTCATATTTTTTTTTTATTTTCAGTCATTGTTGTTATCATAATAAAGTTATTGTTAAATTTATCGTTTCTTTTGTTAATCCAGTAACTCAAAAAGATTGCGTTCGTGTGTTTTTATTTTCAGTTATTGTTCTTATCATAATAAAACCATGTGGCCCAGGTTCGATTCCCA
This sequence comes from Periplaneta americana, assembly GCA_025594305.2. Classification (NCBI taxonomy): domain Eukaryota; kingdom Metazoa; phylum Arthropoda; class Insecta; order Blattodea; family Blattidae; genus Periplaneta; species Periplaneta americana. The sequence goes on from JAJSOF020000013.1 coordinate 158,859,216, forward strand.
GTTGGGGAAAGTTACCTGGTTGAGGTTTTTTCCGTGGTTTTCCCTCAACCTAATATGAGAAAATGCTGGGTAACTTTCAGTGCTGGACCACGGACTCATTTCACCGGCATTATCACCTTCATCTCATTCAGACGCTAAATAAATAAATAAGATGTTGGTAAAGCGTCGTAAAATAACCTACTAAAATTAAAAAATATATACAATAAAGTTACTGTTAAATTTATCGTTTCTCTTGTTAATTCAGTAACTCAAAAAGATTGCATTCATCTGTTTTTATTTTCAGTCATTGTTGTTATCATAATAAAGTAATGAGGACGTAGGTGCAATAAGGGCCCATAATCCAAAATGCTGTTCTCAGATATATAGAGTTGAAATTTTTAAAAACAGTGCAGGTCATAATATAAAATATATTAAAATAAACAGGTTTACCAGCATTACTGTTCAACATTTCTCAACGAAACTTTGTGGGTAATACAAAGAAACTACAGAGAATCGATTTATGCATTCTCTGGAAAAGGCCTATGGGGCTATGGGCCCTTATTGCAGCTACGTCCTCATGGTATTGTTAAAATTAATACAGTAACTCAAAAAGATTGCGTTCATGTTTTATTTTTTTAATTTCAGTCATTGTCATCATAATAAAGTTATTGTTAAATTTATCATTTATCTTGTTATCCAGTAACTCAAAAAGATTGCAGTCATTTTTTTTTTTTTTTTTCATTTTCAGTCATTGTAGTTATTATAATAAAGTATTGTTAAACTAATTTATTGTTTCTCAATACTGTTATGACGTGTGTCGTGCTGTTAATTAAAACTTATTGCTGTTGTTTGGAATCTTTTTGAGTTACTGAATTAAATAAAAGCACTTTCAATCCATTAGACATCATGTGTACTTCACAGTAACTTCATGAAACCCCACCATTCAGTCTCAGAGGCCCTAAATAATTCGTCCACCATTTTTTGTTCATAGATATCTTGTCCATAATTTTTGGCCCTCATATTTTTCATCCGTTTTAAATTATATCATCTTAAATGTAACAGTCCCAGTGATTCTGTCCACAAGTTTTGATTCACAGACAATTCTTTAAAAAATGGTCCATTGATATGTCTGTTTCTGGTTTGCTTTTGATACCTGCTCATGAATCATGAGTAAAGGCCCATTCACAATGAAAATTAAACATAAACGCAACATAAACACAGAAGTTTGTGGTCAGGTTACCAAATGGGGTCATTCGCAATGATTCACATAAACACTGACATTAACATTACCTTTTAGATGTTAACATGAAAGTTTGCAAACTACAAACTTTCACGTTATTGCTAATGCTTTTATTATATGTGATTTGGAAACAATACACGATCGTGGAGCGCTGAAGTGTACAACAGAATATAACAAAATGACGTCATTGTTATGTTTCCATAGTTATCAAGTATCTTCGCGGTTATGTTTGTGTTCCTATCGTGAATGGTGGTATGACTTTTTGTTTTTACGGTAACGTTTATATTCTTAAGTTAACGTTTATGTTATGTTTAAACTTTTCATTGTGAATGGACCTTAAGGTGAAATCAATGTTTATAACGTTTCTTTCTTTAGGGAAGATAGTTGGAACAGTATGGAGATAAATATGTTGCTATCGAGAACGTTAATAAAAACATTTCAGTTTATGCATTGAATGCCAGGAACCACTTAGCTAGCTGGGATCATGCTGATTAAGATGATCGGAAGTAAAAAAAACTCAGTAATACCATTATAAGATGTTTATTGAGTTCTTAGTATATGGTTATCCTCACATACCAAGTTTCATGTCACTGAACCGTATGCTTCAAAAGTTATTTAGGTGGTGCGGGACTTTTAACTAACCCTGTATAATTTCTTTGCTTTAGTGAGCGTTGAGTTTGATAGATGTGGTTTCATCTTTATAAAAGGGGGACATATTCACATAGAAAACATTAATGTAAGTTTAGGTTCCATTAAGGCATTGAGCAGTAGCAAGAAAGGAAGTCAGTTAAATACTTTAATGTGGACATGCGTTATGGAGGACAAAATATTTATTTGGATGCAAGGACCTCACTAGTTCTGAAGATGGCCCCTACTAAGCTGAGACTAACCAACATTATATGGGTATGAAGAAAAATGGAGAGAAGTTTAAGGGGAAAGGATGGTATTTTTTGTTGAAAAATGAGTAAATTTTCAAAAAAAAAAAAATCTTTAAAATACTCTGTGATATGTGTGGAATGCATAGCATAACATTTTGTGGATATTTGTGCCCTTATCGGATGTTGAGTCGCCATTTTTAAACTTCCTGCATTATGGATTTTAAATCACTCGCCCACTTTTATTGTTTCCGGTAAATTAAATTATTTTCAAAAATTTTTTTTCTTTAAAATACCCTTTGATATGTGTGGAATGCATTGCGTAACATTTTGTGGGTATTTGTGCCCTTATCGGATGTTGAGACGTCATTTTTAAACTTCCTGCACTATGGATTTTTAAATCACACGCCCGCTTTTATCGGTTTCCAGTAACTTCATTTTTTTTTTTGCTACATTGCCAGACAAAAATGGATAAAATTTCTGAACTATTAAAGATACATGCATGAAATTTAGAACACACATTTTTAGACTATTAGGAAACTTTTCTCTGTAACAGAATTTTGTTAATTGATTTAATTTAAAAAATACGTCCGTTTGTTTGCAAGAAAGGAAATCAGAAAATTGTTATTAAATTTTAATTGTTTATTTTACAAACGTAGGGACTAATATAAAAATTCTGTTACAGACAGTTTGTAGAACATGCTTTTGCAAATACATTGCGAAAAATTGTTTGAATCTATTTTTAAAAATGGTTCAGATATATCGGTTTTAGTACAATCCTGCATTGGGTATATTTTTTTCAAATTTGGGCCCCCAAATTTTTTTTTTTTTTTTTTTTCAAAATATTTTTATTTGGTTGAGTTGCCACAGCTATGAGATCTCTACATACAAAAAATTAATATTTTACACCAAATAGGAAAAAAGTTAAAAAAAATACCATCCTCTCCCCTTAAAGTGGACAAAATTGTACTGGTATTGGACGAAATGCATGTGATCTTATTACCTGGGAGTTCCTGTGATAACACTCGACCTTGGGAAAAATAGATGCCTATTCTATGAGTATTTATATTTGTTTTGATATGCTCTGGCATTTGCAGGCTGCATTTATTATCTGTTCTACTTAAGGCTAAGCCAGAGCTTGCAAGCAGGCTCCTGTGAGCATTGTTCTGCCCACAATCCGTGTAGTGAGACTTCGGTCGAACTTGGATTTGTATTAATGTGTTAATAACAGTAATGACCCATTTCATACAAGTTGCTGAAAACGTTATAGACCAGTGGCGGTTGGTGGTTTGAAAATATGGTGGTGCACAATGGATATCGAAGAGGAGTTAAACATACTTTACTTTAAGGTTTAAAACCGTGTATACCTGAGGGTGTATACATATAAAGCTAATTTATATGCAATTAATAAATAAAATGACTGAATACAAGCATACCTGTTTATACAGAAAGTCCAAAAGTGGAAGGGGTCGTGGGCGGAGCTCTCTATATATTGAGATTTACCCTCATGAAAAACATTTGAGCACAGAATCGTCATCAGAATGCTAGCAAGTTCCAAGTGCAACGTTTTCGTTCATAAAATTCAAATGCAGCTTTCGTAGGCTGTCAGGAGATAGCAGCACTTATTGTCAGAACGACAACTCTTAGAACTTTAAAGCAAAATACAAGCTCCTTTATGTATTGTGCCGTTTGTGTGCATGCAGATTGAGAAAGTAATGTGCGAAATATGCGACTGTTCCTTGCACAAGCCGAATGAATACATTTTTCATGTTTATTACTTCGGACAAATGTCTAGTTGAAACAGATACTTTCCCAGTGAATTTAGTTTCTTCTGCACTGACGTTGGTGTCCATGTCAGGGAGTGCGATAAACCGTTCTGAATGAGGAAAGCAGTAGACCACGCCTCTAATCCCCTGTCCCCGCATTAGCCGAACATCTCTATAAACTACCTTCCCTAGGTTTTCAACATCTTTGCAAACCAAGAGGCTCGGAGGCTCCTGCAGACGTACAAAACAAGACGCCAGCTGCAGATAGTCATGAATGAAAATTATAAAATAAAATTATATTTTTAAAAGTAACAAAGGCGGGAGATTAGGAACATTACTGGGGGGTGTACAAACCTCCAACCCCCTTGAGAAGCCGCCACTGTTATAGACTTAACACTTTTTATTTCAATCTGAAATGTTATTATCAAATTCTTGGCTATGACAATGAAGCCATTAGCTCTCTGTGATGGATCCAGCAAATAGTGCTTCACAGCTTTGAAGATGTTCTTCAGCCATTTCCTCTTCTTTGTTGCATAGGGGACAATTTGGATTTGTATAGATACCAAATTTGTTTAGATGTTTTACTAAATCATGTTCTGTAATTAGTCTAAATTTTGCTACTGCCATTTTACAAGGTGTTTGTGAAAGGATTTCTTCTTTTTATTTATTTATTTTATTCCATAGATCTTACATGAGCAATGAAGCTTTAAGATGTGGAACAAGTCAAAATTTTACAATATTACAATTACAATTTTTACAAATTTTTACAGTTTTAAAATTTAGTAATTTTCTACAATTTTGTGCAATTTTTTACAATATTTTGGCGAGATGTAGTGAGATGAGGTGAGGTCTTAGGATTCGCCAAAAGATTACCCGGCATTTACCTTTTGGTTGGGGAAAACCTCGGAAAAACCCAACCATGTATTTATCATAGCTTTAACAGAAAGTATGACTAGATTTCTCGACTATGAAGCATATAAACATTTCAGATTATATGCTCTAAACATTATAATCTGAAATGTTTATATCTTCATATTCGAGAAATCTAGTCATACTTCCTGTTAATGCCATGATATGACCGTCTGCACTGGTGCGGACTGCAGAGAAAACAGATAGCTGTATGTTAGTGATAATAAATTAAAGACTTTAACATCTGACTTCATTTGTTCTCATTGCTTAGGAACAGCGAGTGAAGACTGGAGTCACTATACAGAGTTTAAAATAAGCATTCAGTATTTTGAGAAATGGTAGCATTCATCAGAACAAGACAAAAAAGTGTAATACACATGGGTCCTAAAATTAATATTTTCCGAGATATGAGTACTTGTTCATCATCAAAAGTGATGCAAAAAATGTTGAATTTTCTGGTAGGTGGTAATATTCAACAAAACAAGAAACACTGACGATGAAAACTTGAAGCACGTGTGCAAGTATGATGCAGATGTGTTTCAACTTTCATTATTGAAAAATATGCAGCATGATTTGTGGGCGGAATAATAATGGTTGTTGCCACTACGCGGCGTGCTTGCATGCTGTGACAAGTGATACTATAGTTGAAACTCTGTATTTTGTAGTATTGTGTTGTAATAATCATTATAATTATCGCACAAAAACAATCAATCAGAAGTCTTTGGGAAGGACGCAATCTTGCTCAAATATTCAATGATACGTAAATACCAAAGCCATTTTGTAACATGACTGATATGTAAGAGAATCGAGGTACAGTAAAACTATTTAATCAAATGCACACCCTAGTTAGTGTATGTGACTTGTAAAGGTGTGAGGAGACGTTTCAGTCCCCTCGTTTGTCTCTTCTTAATGCTTGTGGTTGCAGCATAATGGACAACTAGCATATTTCACACATAATGTTCGTTGGGTTCCTGCACAATGTCTCTTCAGACAGGTGGATTGGCCGTGGCAGACCTATTGCTTGACCACCAAGATCTCCTGACCTCACAAGCCTGGACTTCGTTTTGTGAGGTCACAGAACCTAAGGAACAGAATTTTGGCCACAGTTGAATTGTAGCAGAGTAAGGCCGGGTGCACACAGAATCAGACGCAGCGCGACGGTCACGAGCAGACACAAGGAGAGACAACATCGAATGACTGCTAGAAGTTCGTCGCGAGGAGACTGTCTGATAGCTGCAGTGTACTGTGCATGCGTTAGTAGTGGCTATGATTGCAGGCTTTACTATATACAAATACTATATTGTTGTGTAGTGCACGTTATTCATAATGGAGCTCTATGCTGATAAATTTGTTATTTTAGTACAGGATATACGGTATACGTTCTGTAAAATCTTTTTAAACAATAGCACGACAATAATGTGGTTTATAAAATTATGTGAGAAATTGCAAATGAGATGAAAGCACCAGGTAAATAATAATATTGATAATAATAATTTGTAATAGGCCTACTTCTCTGCTCTACACTATCGCTCATTATTGTGTTGTGCGGAAGTCATTTTTTCATGCCTGTGCAGATTCTTTAGGTCTCGTGTTTTCAAGTTTTACTTGAAAATCGTCAACGCAGGTCCCTAGCAGCCATCTCCCCTCATGTTAACACTGGATGCAGCCACCCTCTGGGCTACAGTGCAGAAGAGGGTAAGAATTCTGGCGCCTCTCAGTCGAAGGTCCACATGGGCAAGAAAGCACGTGGCTTGCCACAGAGACAGAGGTTTCGCGGGCGTTCTGACGTCATAGCGTCATAACACTCAAACCCACGCCAAAGAGGGAGAGAAATGGTGCGAAGCCCGACGAGGTGTATATCAGGCGGGCCCAATGGCATAGAGGCATTCGTCGCCGGCTAGGGGGCAGCTACAGTGCTCCCTCTGCCACCGACAACATTTCTTTCTCTGATCCAGCGTGCTGTACTTCGTCGGACTGGGTTTTCACGGCCGACACTTACCCCCGAACAGAAACGCATCGCCGGCTTTGTCTCCGTCTCCCGCTCCAATCTCCCTAACCAAGCTATCCTAGTATCGCTCTTCTTGACTACCTCCCCCCGTTTATCACCTTGTCTGTATTCCACGTGCTCTAACCCTTTTAGAAAACATTGTCTTCTCTATCTTCCACTTCCCTCTCTGTGGACGCCCATCGCCGGCCATTTGTCAGCGGAGCTCGTTAGCAGAGAGGTCTTTACTTCACCGTGCTCGAACCCTTTTAGAAAACGTTGTGTTTTCTGTCCTTGAATTCCCTCTCTGTGGACGCCCATCGCCGACCATTTGTCAGCAGAGCTCGTCAGCAGAGAGTAACCCCTCCATCTCTCGTCGGTCGTCGAATCGCGGACCCTTTGGGGGCAGAGCTTCGATAGGCGAGAACCTCCACCACCCCTGCTTCCCATCTCTCAGTTCTCCTACCCACCGTATTCGCACCCCTTTTCGAGAAAACTCTCTCTTCAGTCTTCCCCAGGCACTCTCGTTTCTCCTCTCTACTCCTTTCTACGTCGCTAGCCCGTTCCCTTCATACCAGCCCCTCGCTACTCTCTCTCCCTCGTCTTGTCCTCGTTTCTCCCCAGGCACTCCCGTTACCCCTCTCCAATATTCTCAGTCATGACAACAGCACGCCTTCAAATTTGCTTCAGCCAGAGTCACAGAGCAAAAACGGCAATATTCTAGAGTTTCTCAAAGACTCCCGTTTCCCCTGCACACGAATAGGAGAGGGACACTGCTTATGTCAAATAAACTACTATATCTGTATCAACGTATTTTCTTCCTACATCATCGTATAAACCCCCCACAAAGTTCGTCACCACCTGTCCTTCACTCCCGTTTCCCCTCTTCTCACCTGGCACAACATCACCCTCCCGCACACTTCAGCTCCTCTTGTCACGTCACTCCCGTTTCCCCTCTCAACACCTGGGACAGCAGTCATCAGCAGAGGGACGTCAGCAGGAGGCCGGCGCACGACAATTGATTTAATATATTATTTTTCTTTATTGTGAGTCGTGAAGTCGTCATAAACGTAGAAAATTACGTTTGTGCACTACATTAGTAGTATTTAATTTTAATACTCTTTCAATCCTATAGGTTTTTAGGTGTATTAGGCATCCTTAGGAAATAATAACGAAATACAATAGAATTTCTCATATAGACAGTCCTCTTTCTGACGCCATTTTCTAGCCTAGGCCAGTTTTCCAAACCCACACAGCCAGCAAATCTGTTGTCGCGAGCAGACCGTGTTAAGCTGTCACGAGGCATTTTAAAGCAAAACGTCGTGTTTCGCCTCGTCGTGTCGCGTCTGATTCTCTGTGCACCTGGCCTAAGGCTGCTATGCCAACCCTAAGTTGTCTGACAGATAATGTTTGTTTTGGTCTCTTCTACCATCCCTTAAACTTAATGCACGGACTTCTGGGACACTCTGTATTTAGCAACGTTACAACATTCCACACAAGGTAAGCATGTAGATGTGCAATTTCAGATTAACTAAGTTTTACTGTGATTCATAAGTTTGAGACAGAAGGATGTGCTGTGGTGTAGGCATACTGCACTAGAACTGGTCTTCTGCAATGAATGTATCCTCTCTTGTGACAGGTGATGTATATTTTAATCAGCTGTTTGCCGAACTTGCCATTTCCTTCTACAATAATAAAATTAGAAACATGTATACATCTCAAAGTATATCTTGAGCTCTGGGTGACTTTGGTAAGAATAGGTGCCCACATACAGCAAACTGTAAATATTGATCATCTGATACGTGTGTGTTATATCTAGTGTTCACAAGTTAATACCTGAGCCCTCTGTTAGGATATAACGGCACGGCCAGTCTTGCCTGTAGAGAGTAAAAGTGGATTGTATCACTACAGTGCACTGTGCTGAATTCGGGGAAGGCTTTGCTAGATAGATAGATAGATAGAACCCAGGGGAGGAAAGAATATCTTTTTTTCTGAAAAAAAAAAAACTTTACCTATAATATTTAATATATACTTAATCAAATGGCAGAAAGTTTCAATATGGAAATTTCAACTGACAAATCTAAAGTGATGGCTTTTTTAGGAAAGGAACCAGTCCGTAGCAAAATATGCATCAATAATAAGATCATCGAACAAGTCAAAAATTTTAGTTATCTCGGTTACCAAATTTCATATGAAGAAGAAAAGGATTTGAATGAGAAAATTATTAAATTCAACAGAACAATGGGGATAATTAATCAGATATTCAAACCAACCTTAGTACAAAAACACACGCGCACCAGAATTTATAACACATCGGCCAGACCTATACTCTGTTTTGGTAGTGAAGCTTGGACGATTCGTAATATTGATTCACAAAGATTAACGGCGGCAGAAATGAGATTTATGCGTCGTACAGCGGGATACACGAGAATGGATCACATTAGAAATTTTGACATTATGAAAGAACTGCAGATTGAACCGATTACGGAATACCTACAGAAACACAGACAAAACTGGAGATCACATGTCATCAGAATGCCTCGTTCTAGAATTCTAGAATTCCACGCCAAATTTTAAATTACCATCCTGTGGGCAAGAGATCCTTGGGCAGACCGTTCAAGCGTTGGTAAGAGACCGTAACAGGCCACTAGGCCCAATACATGCAAGGATGATTATGATATATATATATATATATATATATATATATATATATATATATATATATATACACATACACATACACATACATACACACATACATATGTGTGTATACAGAGTGTCCCATTTTCTTGAACACCTAAAATAACTACGCAAGCACCAAATGATAAATTGTTTCATACAAAAGGTTTACAACTGTGTACTTGTGTACAAAGTTTTTTGGGTGGCCAAGATAAATGGGACACTCTGTATACACACATTTGTATATGTAGGGTTACCATATGTCCTCTTTTCCCCGGACATGCTCTCCGGGCAGAGTTTACGAAAAAGGGCGATAATCCTCTTTTTTTTTTTACTCAAGGAAAAAAAACTACTTTTAAGGGGAGACTGTACTTCCATATCTTGCAATGTTAAATTCCTCAATTTTGGGAGCACTTTTCTCAGAAGTGATAAAAGATACAAATGTGGAAAAAAATAGGGCACATATAACATACTTTTATGTGTAGAATCGGCTAAATAAATTAAAAATTCCACTGAGCGGTTGGCAAAAAAATTGTTTTTTTTTTTTTTTTTTTGTTTAAATTAATGTTTTGAAATTAAAAAAAAAAATACACACAGTATGATCACAGTCTAGTATATACAGTCGCGAAGCTCAATACGTAGTAAATATGCAAACATTAGATAGTTGCTCACCACTAGGATCGCTAATATCGCCTCATTACAGGCAATGCAAAATAGTACTGTCACAGTCTATTGTTTCTAGCACCCACAAAACTCAAGCTTCGTGATTGTATATAGTAAACTGTGATATGATAGTAGTTCCTGCAAGGAATAGTTGTTTTAATTTTCTGACTAGTGTATTTATTGAATTATTTATTTATACATAGTTGTGAGTATTGTGTGTTAAAATCATTTTTGTAGATTAATACTGTTTTATGGATTTCTAGAATAGGAACTTTGTAAAGTAAAGTTATGAACATTTTTATACACCTGTTCTTGCTTACATTGTTGCTCAAGATGTCTTAGTGTTAAGTATACCTAATAAATTACACGTTGTTTATAATTTTGCTTCTTATTTCTACAGAAAAGACCTTCCATGCTAGTAAGTGGGCAGGACCTATCTCACCATTAAACTTTTTAACATTTCACTTTTCACTTTTGAGGTCAGCAAACATGAAAACATTCATAACATGTACCTAATTCAACGATTGCGTTTCATAGCTCTCCGTAGCGTATTGGTCGAGAGACTGGTTGTGATGTAGGTGGACCCAGATTCGAACCTGGGGAATTATTTTAAATACGTTATTTTATTTTAACCCGAAATAAAAGGACTTTTACTACACAAATAATATATTCGTAATTCGCACTAGTCCAGCTATTTAGTAGGGGAGACTGTTGTACCTTCAGCATAGTATAGCTTTGAATATTTTTTGTTCTTTAATTTTTGCTGCTACCTAGAGGACTTAAACTGAAGTAGATTGTAGAGAAAGTCGCTAATTAGGCCTGGTCGTAATTTCGGTTTGATTTATTGCAAAGTGTGAGTTCTGTGGACGAAACAATTTTTTTAGTACCAAAACTAAACATTTCGTTCATTGGTATATGTTTTCTAACACAAAACCAAGAAATAAAATCTAAATCAGAGAAGCCTGCTCTGGTTTATGATGGCAAATATATTTTTAATGGTAAAATTATGATTGTCAATTTTTACAGCTATATTCCATGTGTTCCAACTTACAAGAGGGTATATTCCAAGGTACATGAACCTGTTGTACCTTCGAACACATTACATATCCCTTTATTTTATTTTTTCCTCCTTAATAGATCTGTAAAACACCATACAGTACAGGAAGTTGTAAAGGAAACTTCAATAATAATTTCAATCATTTTCATTAGAAAGTTTCATTTCTCAAAATTAAAATAAATAAATAAATAAATAAAAGGTGAAAAGTATTTCAAGGTACTGTATTACTACTGTACAACAGTTTTCTCTAGTATATAGTATTATTATTATTAATTATTATTATTATTATTATTATTATTATTATTATTATTATTATTATTGCTTTATCATTATCGTCATTCTATATCCGCAATTCATCGAAACGACCGCCAGAATAAGTATAATATGGACTGTTCATGATGATGAAGAACAAATAGATTGGGAAATCGCAGCGACCCTGGCGACAATATGTTGAACTACGCTATTTCTCTACTTATACTTGTTTTTTTGAAAGATGGGCCATGACAGGAGCGTTGCGATCGGAAAAAACAACTGAATGTCACATAGCGTGGTAGGCCTGTTGCTATGGTAACAACAGTTGTTGCCAAACTTACAGTTCGCACGTGGCGAGTGCTTAATAGCTCTCTTGGCGACATTTATTGTGCACACAATGTTAGCATTGGTACGTTTCGTCTTTGATTCTCTGTCGATTTTTGTATTGTTTTCTTACCTTCGCGTCAATTGTCAATGAATGTTTTAACGTCAGCCATCTTAACGACAATTGCTAGCTTCCATCAGCTGGCAGCGTGGTAGTCCATATTGGCAACATGGCACTGTAGTTCCAAGCTCGGCCGCTTAACTGTCATGTTCCATCTTTCAGAAAAACAAGTATAGGTTCTATATTTCCCACCTTGCATAATTCCGAAGGTTATGGTAATTACGTAATGTTTTGTGTCGATTGTTTCCCATAATTCCACCAAGTTAATTACGTCATAGTAAAATGGGAACATGGCGGACATAAATAATGTAACATGTTTATCTTGTAAAAAGTGACTTTTCTATTTTAATGTGCAGCCATTTATGTTATAAATGTAAGTATTTACGCATTTTATGAATCTATATGGATTATATTTATGAATAGGTCTAGGCTATAATGTTCCTGTCACCTTTAAAGTTTAAGATTATATTTTAATACTTTTCATTCATTCACAGATTTCTGCCCAGCAAAGGCAGGTATTTCCCTGCAAACATAACATTCTTCTATCATTCCTATTTTCCATTTTCCTCGTAGTCACCGCATATGATCCATATATCTTAATGTTGTCTATCATTTCATATTTTCTTCTGCCCCGAACTTTTCTCCCATTCACCATTCCTTCCAGTGCATCCTTGAATAGGTAGTTTCTTTTTAGCCACTGGCCCAGCTAATTTCCTTTTTTCTTACTGATAAGTTTCAGTATTCTTATTTCACCCACTCTTACTGTCACAGCTTCATTTCTTGTTCTGTCTGTCCATTTCACACACCATTCTTCTCCACATCCACATTCCAAATACTCTTAGTAATTTCTCTTCACTTAATTATAATGCCCATGTTTTGTGTCATAAAATTCCACACTCCACACAAAGCACTTCATTAGTCTCTTCCTTAGTTATTTTTCCATAGGTTCACAGAAGATGTTCCTTTTTGTATTAAAAGCTTCCTTTGTCATTGCTATCCTCCTTTTGACTTCTGACAGCGTCTCATGTTACTGCTTATATAGTATTTGAAGCTGTCGGCTTGTTCTACTGTCTCATTTCCCACGTTTACCTTCTTTATTTTTCTTATGACAATCATGGTCTTCGTCTTGTTTATGTTTTCTTCATCCCGTACAGTCATTTAGTTCCGGTAGCATATCCCTTAGTATTGTCTCCTCTTCTGATAACATTATATCATCATCCAATCTTAAGCACTTTATTATTTTTCTTCTAGTATCACTCCTCCCATGTCTCGACAACAGTTCTTCACTAAATTCTCCAAGTAGATGTGAAACAGTTTAGGTGGTAAGGTGCATTCTTGTTGTACTCCTCTGCCTATTTCACTTCCCTCTTACATTTCTTATTCTATCCTGATTTTGACACGTTTTGTTTCAAATGAAGGTTATAGAGCAGCCTTCTCTCTTTCCAATCCACGTCAGTTTTCTTCAGGATCCCTATCAGTTTATTCCAATCCACTCTGTCAAAAGTCTTTTCCCGGTCAATAGATATTACACTTCTCTAGGTATTTTTCGCCGATTGTTTGTGGCAATCCAATTGCATCTCTCGTACCTTTCCTTTTCTGAAGCCGAACTGCTCTTCTTCCATCTTAGAATATAAATTTTGATTTAGTATTCACAAGAGAATCTTCGCCGAGTGCGATATCAGGCTGACAGTCCTCAACTCATTACATTTCTTGGCACTATTTTCCTTCGGTATTTGCAGCAACACTGTCTCGTATAATTCGTTGCATTATGGTACAGTAGAACCTCTATTATCCGTGGTAATGAAGGGGGTGGAGTGAACGGTTAATCGAAAAAATCGGATAATTCGTATCATAAAAGATTTTCGTACATTTTGTGAATAAAGCTTACAGTTTCGTAATTTCCTCCATGGTCTTGTATTGAACACGCTAGGCCTAGGTAGTGGATCAGAAGTTAATTGATTTAAGTCTGGTTATTAACAACGGCTTTTTAAGGGTCAAATAAACTCCTTGTAATGGCTGTCTGTGGAAAGCAGGAATAGTGAAGGTCCCATGTTGTAGATTTACACACTTTATCCTGATTTTTATTAAATTGAACACACCTGAGACCCCAATCTCGTATTCTTAGTTGAGCCACAGTTTCTCGTTCCCCAAAGCACTCAGTTATATGTACTTTTTTAATACTTAGCACAACACGTTTTTTTAAATGCATGGAAGTCATTTTACATAGAATTTATACAGTACGACAACTCAAACAGTAGCTACACCATACTGTGTAAGAGTAAGGTCTTGTAATAACCCTCTCTAGGAAAAATAACGTGCTAATATCTGTGGCATTCGGGTAAAAGGGTAAAAGTCATTTTTTTGTCCAGGTAGAATTTTGTTCCCCAGATGAACACACAAGTTAAATTATACAAGTGGGTGTGCAAAAATCAAAGAATACTAGCAGTTGATGTGTTTTATTTGTGTAGAAAATTATTTGTAATAAGGGTTCCAAGTTTAATTTTCATTTATCTCCGAATTCATTTTTATTACTTATCTCCCTTTACCCAAACACCACAGATATAATGTTGTTGTTGTTTGTTGTTGTTTTCTAATGCCAGGCGTTTGACAATAAAGTCATTTGACCTCTTGCACTCCAATATTTTTCAAAGATATTATCATGGTCAGCCACTGAAGCACAGATTTTGAGGTGTTCTGAATCCATTTCTTGGTTTGAGTTGCACAATGGGCAGTTAGGGGACTGATATATTCCAATTCTATGCAGGTGTTTGGCCAAACAATCATGGCCTGTTGCCAATCTAAATGCAGCTACAGACGATTTTCGTGGTAAATCGGGAATTAACTGTGGATTTTGATGCAGAGAGTTCCATTTTTTCCCTTGAGATTGTGTTATCAAATTTTGTTTGTTGAAGTCTAAGTGGTAATAATGTACAGTACTTCATATATAGAAAAAAAGCGACATAAAGGCAGTCGGATAATCTGTCAATCGGTTAATAGGATGACGGATAAACGGGGTTCTACTGTATAATTTCCTTCTTGTCTTCACCCAAGCATTTCACTAATTTAATAATAATAATAATAATAATAATAATAATAATAATAATAATAATGGCTTTATTTAACCTGGCAGAGTTAAGGCCTTAAGGCCTTCTCTTACACTCAACCAGGAATTCCATTAACTCCTGTTGCTCTCTCATTATTAATTTTCTTTTACACACATTATTAATAAATCACTTTGATTGGAGTGTAGGCTTTCACGGCCGGCATCAATAGTAGAAAAGTTTTCCGGGCTATGAGGCCGTGGTCTGTTGGTTGTGAGACCAAACGTTTCGTTCACTGCTGCGGTGAACATCTTCAGTGGTGTCTATTGCTGGTGCGGCTGGTTCTACTGCGTGTGCCGATTACAGTCTGCGCTGGCTGCATCGTTGTATATATAGTGCGGGAGGGGGCTTGCTGTTGTCGCCTCGGTCCGCGCTCGAATGTGCTTCGCGGGCGGGTTTGTTGTTTTCCATGCGCTCCGCGTCCGGGGTTGTGTTGTTTAATTGTGCTACGCGGGCGGGTTTGATGTTGGTTTTCCTTAATGCCGGATACCAGGCCTTGTTAACCTTGAGGCCTTCTTCTTTTCGATTGAAATTGTTCTTATGTTTATATATTTCAATCGCCTCTCGGTGTAGCCTCGCGTAGAAATGTGGTGTGTCGCTGAGTGTATCGGTGTCTTTTGGTCTCACAACCAACAGACCACGGCCTCATAGCCCGGAAAACTTTTCTACTAAATCACTTTGAGTAATGGATGTTTGGCAAAGCTGTTACCAGGCGAGTGCTTCAACCCAGCGCCTGACTACTGTGGGACGTAAAGGCGGTCACCTCATGGGAACAATCTGTTGCTGGCTTTGACTACATAACACCCCTAACGAGTGTTCCATGTGTTGGCAAGTGCTACTTACTTTGATTCGCAGCAGAAGAGAACACATCTAGGGACCGATCTTCACAACAGCAGATAACGGCAGTGTTGTCAGACGTACAATAAGTGTGGTATTCATACAATAGTTTTGCCATTGGTACAATGTACCACTATAGCAGGTAAAGAAAAACAGGCTAGCTTTAGCTCCAATGAAATCTCCAGGTTATAGATCATACTGTATTAACATTTAGCTTCTACAATCAGCCTTACAGTGTAAGAAATGCTTTTTCAAAGGATTCTGCATTATAGAAATGGGCTGTTATGATTAATGAATTGCATGCAATAAGGTATTAGCTCCATTGCTTGCATCAAGGTTCATATTTACACTTGTATGACAATGACTATTCAACCTAAACGCTTCTCCGCTTGTGCAGCTATCAAATTAAAAAAAAAATGTTATGCAAATCAATTGAATAAGGCAAAAAATGTCAATGTAATTACATTAAGGTGATACATATATTTTAATTTTTACCAGTAGATATTTCAAGATGACGTAAGTTTGGAAAATAGTCTCAACTCTTTCTTGGAGAGCGGAATTCTTGTCATAAGAGTTTGAATTAGATACCAAGTCATTTCTACCTACTAAGATTGTCACCCTAGAGAAGTTAGAGGTCTTTTTGAATTTAACTTAACTTTGGTGCTGCTGACTTTTTCTTAATAAATGTTTGATAAGTAGCATTTACTATAACTGATTTAAAATTAAATTAACTTTAATACGATGTTTGAATTGCTTAGGGTTTTAGGATAAGTGATTATGTAAAAAAATCTATTCTAAATCCTAAAAGTAGACCTGCACCTAAAGCATTTGTACATGTTCATATTCTTACATATGAGCTATTCCATCTCAGATCCACCGAAATATAGAGAAAATTGACCTTACAATTTCTAAATACAATGAAACTTTTTTTGTACATAGAGAACTGTGATATAATGCTTTGTGCAAAGTTTAAGGCATCACAACTTCATAGTGTTCTAAATTTAAAATATTTAAATTTATCGTATTTTCATAAAACTGTTGTGGCTCCGAAACCCTTTCACCCAATGATCAAAATCATGGTTTATTTTGATGCTGAAAAGTTAAAGTTTATATTGACATGTAAACAGTTTTTCTTACTTTTTATGGAAATTGAGAAATTTAGATTTTTCTTCATTAAGACGCCTTTGCCCAGGAAAAAATATTTTTAAAATATATGGTTAGATTCCGCATTGAAAGTGCAAATAAACACATATTTTTTACTGGTGCACTGTTGATAAGAAAGTATTGAAAATATCAAATAAAGAAAATAAATAGTATGCGCGTGAACTAACCAGCTGACTGTAGGTAGTCGAGACAAGCAAGGCCAGGAGACAAACACGTCATGTTTCGTCTAGTAGCGCATAGCTGGGCTAGCTTTATCACAAGTTTTCATAAACACAGGAGTAAAATGACGCCCAACGCTCGCTTATCTTCAGTTCTTGGCCAGTGCGTGCAGTACTGCACCGTTCAAGTCTAGGCGTGTGAAAATAATCTATTTAATACCCTCGAAACTTATTGCCGAGCCACTAAGCAAACAATGCCGAATCCCTCTTAATAATGCAACGTTTTTTCTCAATATTTTTTTACATTTTTACAAATGGCCAAAAAGCCTAAAAGCAAGTAAAATAAGATTATCTGTCTCTCTGTGTACAATAAAAATAAGGATTTCTTCTTAACATAACCTACCAAATGTCAGCTTCAAAATGAGCTCCCGTTCAATGTTCTGCAGTAAATGGTTCCAGAGTTCTGAGCGCTGAAAGAGGCTTGTTTTTATAAAATACGCTAAATTTGTCGCTCAATAATACGAAAACCGTTTGACTTTCGATAGTATATTTTTGAAAATGCACTCCCCTCAGCACCTTGTATAAGTAGGGAAAAAATTCGATTATAAAAGAATGCGAGGTTTTTTACTGATCGATTTCATATGGAATAGTCCATATGTACGTGTGCGTATTTATGTAATTAATGTACACAATGTATAATATACCTATACATTTCTTTAAATGTACAGTAGCTTTTTTTAAAATGATTTAATTTACGATGCAAAGTACAATATATTGACTCTTCAGCTCTGGCAACACTGGCATAACGATCCCAGAGGAGGACACGTCGAAGATCCTTAGCGAATAGCGGCCCCCCAGCAAGTGGAGCAGCAGAAGAGTACACATCGAGGGACCTGTCTTCACCAAAACGGATAGCAGCTCCAGTAAGCGGAGTAGCACATCGAAGGACCTCTCTTCAACGCAGCGGATAGCGACTGCAGCAAGCGGAGCAATAATAATCTCCTTGATGCAGAGGTGAGATATTATATTTCAAATTAATCACTTTGAGAAAATTCAAAAAGAAAACAAAAAACATTTTATTTGACTTTTCAAGGACAATATTTTCAGCTCCAAACTTGAAATTTGATAATTTCTTATGTTATTGTATTTAGTTTTATATTAGTTACCGATTATCACTTTTGTTGACGTCGTACAAAATTTTGTCCAATATTCTTTTGAGAAGATTAACTCCATATGTAGATGAAATTATTGGGGATCATCAGTGTGGTTTTAGGCGTAATAGATCAACTATTGACCAGATATTTTGTATTCAACAGATAATGGAGAAAAAATGGGAGTATAAAGGTACAGTGCATCAGTTATTCATAGATTTCAAAAAGGCATATGACTCGGTTAAGAGAGAAGTTTTATATGATATTCTTATTGAATTTGGTATTCCCAAGAAATTAGTTTGATTAATTAAAATGTGTCTCAGTGAAACGTACAGCAGAGTCTGTATAGGTCAGTTTCTGTCAGATGCGTTTCCATTTCACTGTGGGCTAAAGCAAGGAGATGCACTATCACCTTTACTTTTTAACTTTGCTCTAGAGTATGCCATTAGGAAAGTCCAGGATAACAGAGAGGGTTTGGAATTGAACGGGTTACATCAGCTGCTTGTCTATGCTGATGACGTGAATATGTTAGGAGAAAATCCACAAACAGTTAAGGAAAACACGGGAATTTTTCTTGAAGCAAGTAAAGAGATAGGTTTGGAAGTAAATCCCGAAAAGACAAAGTATATGATTATGTCTCGTGAAGAGAATATTGTACGAAATGGAAATACAAAAATTGGAAATTTATCTTTTGAAGAGGTGGAGAAGTTCAAATATCTTGGAGCAACAGTAACAAATATAAATGATACTCGGGAGGAAATTAAACACAGAATAAATATGGGAAATGCCTGTTATTATTCGGTTGAGAAACTTTTATCATCCAGTCTGCTGTTGAAAAATCTGAAAGTTAGAATTTATAAAACAATTTTATTAACAGTTGTTCTGTATGGTTGTGAAACTTGGACTCTCACGTTGAGAGAGAAATATAGGTTAAGGGTATTTGAGAATAAGGTGCTTAGGAAAATATTTGGGGCTAAGAGGGATGAAGTTACAGGAGAATGGAGAAAGTTACACAATGCAGAGCTGCACGCATTGTATTCTTCACCTGACATAATTAGGAACATTAAATCCAGACGTTTGAGATGGGCAGGGCATGTAGCACGTATGAGCGAATCCAGAAATGCATATAGTGTGTTAGTTGGGAGGCCGGAGGGAAAAAGACGTTTAGGGAGGCCGAGACGTAGATGGGAAGATAATATTAAAATGGATTTGAGGGAGGTGGGATATGATCAGGGAAAGGATTTATATGTAAATACATATTTACTTATAAAGCTAATATAATTTATATTTTGCATTATCTTTATGTTTCACAATGTGTAGGGTTGAAAAATCCTACTTTTATTTTCCATATTTTTCCATATTTTAGAGTTTAGTACATATTTTCGTTAATTTCCATATATTTTCCATATTTCATATAAAACAGTCCATATTATATTAGGTTTAACAATAAAACAAAACAAAATTCCATTAACTTTTAAAAATACATTTCAACAATAGAGATTTAAACACATGTTCAGTAATCCCTTTAACATCAGAGTTATTTGAAAATTAGCAGTCCTATCAACAATGGGAAAGTAAGTTACAAAACTGTATTAATTTAATTTAAAATTTTTAACAGACTTCAGTTGTGCAGCTCAACAGTTAAATGCCAGTCAGAGTACACATAGGTTCAGTTTTGTAAATCATACTATAAAGACGGTAAATATGCCAAAAGTACGTCATTCAGTCAATTTAAAATCAAAACTAACAAGTTACATTTCAGAATTTAAAGAAGATGGTTTATCAACTGACAATAAAATATTATTTTGTAATTTGTGTCAGTGTGCAGTATCATCTACACAAAAGTTCCTGGTGCAACAACACATTACAACTAGTAAACATCAGGCCAACAAACAACTAAATTCCAAGCAGAGACAATTGTTTTTAACACAACCAACAACATCGAATGTAAGATCTGAGTTTAACATCGACCTGTGCCGTTCTCTCATCTCTGCTGATATTCCTCTCTACAAACTAAAGAATAAGGTCTTCAGGGAATTCCTTGAAAAATATACTCAACATACAATCCCGGATGAGTCAACACTTAGGAAGACGTATGCTCCATCCATCTACGATGAGACAATACAGAAGATAAGAGATGAAATTAAAGATAGTTCAATTTGGGTTTCCATTGATGAGACTCCCGACAAAGAAGGTAGACTTGTTGGTAATGTAGTTATCGGTTTGTTAAGTGAACAATATTCTGAACGAATTCTTTTACATTGTGATGTTCTAGAAAAGTGCAATAACAAAACTATAGTTAAACTGTTCAACGAAGCTATGGGTATCCTGTGGCCAAAGGGTATTATGTACGATAATGTGTTATTCTTTATTAGCGATGCTGCCCCTTATATGGTCAAAGCTGGACAAGCATTATCTGTTGTATATCCTAAATTGACTCATTTTACTTGTGTGGCGCATGCATTTCATCGTGTGGCAGAAGTGGTCAGAGACAATTTCCCTAAAGTAGATTTGTTGATTTCATCAGTGAAAAAAGTATTTCTCAAAGCTCCCAGTAGAGTTAACGTGTTGAAAGAAATGTACCCTGAAATTCCATTGCCACCAAAGCCAATTTTAACTAGATGGGGTACATGGCTAGAAGCAGTTGAATATTATGCCGAACATATAGACTCTATTAACAATGTTCTCCTTGCATTGGACTCTGAAGATGCAGTCTCAATTGATACTGCGAAAACAGTTACCTGTGACATAAGTGTGAAGAATGACTTAGCTCACATTCAGCATACATTTTCATGCATCATAAAAACGCTCAAAAGTCTCCAAAATAGGCACCTTTCACTATCTGAAAGTTTTGAAATTATAAATAGTACTGTGGAACAACTGAATCGTGGTAGAGGTAAAGTTGCAGATGCAGTAAGAGCTAAGGTGGACACTGTACTTTCAAAAAACCCTGGATATGAAGAACTACAAAAAGGTTGTTGCTGTGATGAGTGGTGAATCAACAGTGAAGATTAACTTGGACTTATCCCCAGCAGACATTGTGAAATTGAATTATGTACCAGTTACTTCTTGTGACGTCGAACGCTCTTTTAGTCAGTATAAATCTATCCTCAGAGACAATAGAAGAAGATTCACTTTTCAGCACTTGAAAGAAATGTTTGTAACCTATTGTTATGGTAACAGACAATAAAAATTGTGTTTTGTTGAAACTACATTGGAAGATAAGGTACGTCCATTATATTTTTTGTTTAGTTTGATTAAAATGTACCAATATTTAACGTACATAGTCATTTTTTTATAATTTTAAGTCCATATTTAATTCCATATTTTGGTAAAAATCCATATTTAATTCCATATTTTGGTAAAAATAACTACATATATATTTACATATTTCATATATTTTTAGTCCATATAAATCCGTTCCCTGGATATGATGATAGAGACTGGATTAATCTTGCTCAGAATAGGGACCAATGGCGGGCTTATGTGAGGGCGGCAGTGAACCTCTGGGTTCCTTAAAAGCCAGTAAGTAAGTAAGTATTAGTTACTGATACCTAAATAATTAGTACAATTGTTCTATGACAGTTTTATAGAAGCATCACATTATTGTAGTGAAGGTATAGAGTGAGTTACCTTACGCATGTTGTAAGGTAAGCCAATATTGCATTAAACATTGCTTTTGTTTTCGAGACTTCCTAAGGGTTTTTGTTAATTTCTTAAAGAAATTGGAATTTAAATTTATATTCGAAAAGCAATTCGTCCACAAAATTTGCATCAACATTAAACACTCTGATGGTGTATACTTTGACTTACAATTTAATTTTACGTTAGCTTCTTGTTTGTAGAATAGATACTTATTTAAATCTTGGAACTAAATAGCAGAGAGTTAATCCTACTTTTTGAAACTTCAAATTTATTTAAACTATTTGGTGAACTTCGGGAATCAGACTGTTCATACACAGCGAAACTATATATATATATACTTTTCTGTGAATACCCATGAAATTGTATTTTGTATCCATTATCTTATACTCAATGTCAGCTTGGCTGATATTGTAATATATTGAATTTGAATTACCTTCAGTGATCTAAAATTCTTTCACACCATTCCATATCACTTTTTCACCCCATGGTATTTGTATGGTAGGCCTGGATATTTTTTTATGCTCGACCATGACGAAATGTAGTACTTATACACCTGGTAGTGGCCCTTTAATGCACCTCATTAAAGTACACCTATTCATTATAGTTCAGTTGTTCAGCCAAAGAGAAATCACCATTGTAGCATTATAAAAGCGCAAGTATCGATTATTCTCGGATATGCAATCGAAAGACAACTAGCGAAACGTCACAGGGGCTGGAAATCCAATGCTGTCGCAGAAGGTTATGTTCTGTTACTATAATAATTAGCGTTAATTGTAAATAATATTCAAATAAATTAAATTTGTCATCTTGTTTTTCAATTCTAAATCAATTTCCAGGTTATATCAAGGTCAATGACATTCGTTCCTCGGAACATATGTATACTTTCGCGTCTGCGCACATCTCACAATTTAGAAGGTCAGTTCCGCTCCTCACTTAGATAACCATAACATGAATACTTATAAATGATTTCAAGTTAGAAATATGGTCGAGCATAAAAAGTGGTATGAAACTTGCCTATAATGGTAATTAAGACACTTGTATGAAAATTATGAAACTCGCTTGCGCTCCTTTCATAAACAAACATACTCGCGTCTTAATTACTACTATTATAGGCTCATTGCATAATGTACTATTTTTTGTCACAGCATTTCTTACATGTAAAGGTGGATCTCCCATTTTAATAATTCAAAAAGCTGTGAGTAGAAAATTGTTTTATTAACTAATTCTGAGTTCTTGGCAATAAAGCCATTAACTCTCTTGCTGTTCAATGTTTCTCACACACAGTGGATGTAGATGAAAGGGCTAGATATCGCTGAAGATGATTCTGATGAATTTCTTCCTGAAGACTGCATAATGGACAAAGTGGTGAGGAAATAATTTTCCAATTTTGTTTAAGAGTTTTGACAAACAATCCTTCCTTGTAAGTAATAGAAAAATGCAA
This sequence comes from Periplaneta americana, assembly GCA_025594305.2. Classification (NCBI taxonomy): domain Eukaryota; kingdom Metazoa; phylum Arthropoda; class Insecta; order Blattodea; family Blattidae; genus Periplaneta; species Periplaneta americana. The sequence continues at coordinate 158,882,562 of JAJSOF020000013.1, forward strand.
CTACACTTTTTCTTGGATACTTAGGAATTATATTTTGTTCTACAATGAAACACACCCATCCTTTATTATTTGGAATTTCGTGGAGATGGTATGATGATATATCTTGATATTTTGAGTTAATTAATCTTTTAACAGTTGAAAATTATCAATTTGACATGAGGTTTTGTAAGATATTACTTCACTTCTTAGCAAGACATCAGCAGCTTCATTACCAGATATTCACAATGTGCCGGTACCCATTGAAAAACTATACTTTTGTTGAGCTTTATCAGATTGTGTATGATTTTCCAACAATCAGTTACTTTTACTTTTAGGTGACAGATTGGTTGTTATAGCAGTAGAAGTAAAAACATGTCTATCTTTTTTGCATTTACAGACATGACATTTTAGTGTATTTACATATTGGGATATATGTATGTTATAAAATCGTCTATAACCCTCTATTCAATTTAAAGGGATTTTATTTCCTGAACAAAATGATATATTAATCTCAGTTTAATTTTTTTTTGCAAGATATCCCAACCTTGCATTAATGCGAATCATCGAGGGACCTGTCTTCAGCGCAGCGGATAGCGGCCCCAGCATACGGAGCAGCACAAGAGGACATCGAGGGACCTGTCTTCAGCGCAGCGGATAGCGTCCACAGCAAACGGCAACCACTTTCTACCACCGCGGGACTGCAGATCAAATCCAGCCGCGGCGGGAGGCCCGGCGTGAAGAATAAAGGACAGACGGTGTGTCAACCCACCGGAGTTCCGCTAGCCTGTCCACCTAACGGTGCCAACTGGGAGGCTAGTGGGATAGCGGCTGCCACTCACTGCCCGACTGGGCTGCTTGGGTGGTAGCAGCTGAACTGCACCGGGGCATGCGCCCCATTAGAATTTACTGATTGTTCTAACTTTTTGAGGGTCACTTAACTAGTTCAATAACTTTTAATGTGCAATTAGTTTGGTATGAGTTATTTCTCTTTACTTTATTCCACCAGTGACTTCGTTCTTGTCACACATTTACTAAGGTGATATTTTGGACACACTTCGTTGCACAGTTTGCACATCCATTTGGGGGAAGGTTCATAGTATTCTGATCTTCTGCGCTGTTTGTAGTGAAAAGTGCTAGCCTTGTTATGGCGCTTCGTAGCTTGTTGTTGTTCGGTCCTGCCCAGTTGCGGTTGATCATCGCGTCCATTCCATAGAATTCATTTCCTATTTCCGCCTTCTTCTCTTGCATGACCGTGTGTAGTCGTATTTTTGCTGCGGTAGATGGCAGCATGAGCCTGCTTCGTACTTCCTCTATCGGGAAAGGTTCTCGCGCGAGTTCGTACACCATTCTGGAGGGTGCATACTTTGAGATTCCAGTGCTGCTTTTAAGAACCTTGCTTTGATCAGTAACTTTTATGATAGAGTTGTAAACCTTTCTTCTCTTTACTTGCTAGTTAAACCTAGAGGCTAGTGTTGCTGGAAGGTGAGCCATGCAACTTAGTCTCTACCTGATATCATTCATTCACAGTTTTCTGCCCAAGGGCAGGTCTTTCACCATAAACCCAGCATTCTTCAATCTTTCTTACTTTCTGCCTCTCTCTTTCTGTCCGCATGATTCATATATCTTAATGCTGTCTACTTTTCAGTCAGCACCTCTACAATTCTGAGAGCTGGGTAAGGGAGGGGTAGGTTGTCAGTACAGTTAGCTGCCTAAACCAGGTGGCCAGCGTGCTATATAGGCTATTATGGTGAACATACGAATATTTACATTTTACTCTGCTTTCTATATACATTGCTCTCCGCCAGTTATTAAATCTTCCCTTAAATAAATATAACAAGACAGTAATTCTTTCAAATTCTAAAGCTGCAATTCAGGGAATATGTTCAAATGCTACAAAGAAGTCAACAAAAATAAGAGAATGCTACAAAATGTTAACACAACTCCAAAAAGTTAATAAGATTGTCCGTCTCCAATGGATTCCAGCACACTGTGGAGTCATGGGGAATGAAACTGCAGACACACTTGCCAAGAAAGGCACAACAATAAAACAAAAGTCTAAATTTAATTTCTCATATTCCTCAATAAAACGCTTGATCACTACAACATTTTCTCATTCATACCTACAAGAAATAGAATCAAATGCTAAAGACAAAAAATGGATTACACTACTTTCCAACCCAGATATAATCCCCCAGAACCAAGGAAAACAGCAGTTGCAGCCTTCAGACTATTGACAAATCATGACTGTCTAGCAAGTCATCTCTACAGAATAGGTATCTTAGCTTCACCCATATGTGTCCTGTGTAACGATCCAGCAGAAATGAATGAAGACCTGTGAAGCATTAAGATCAGAAGAAACTACAGTTCAGAAGTATTGGAAAGCACGACTGCTAATGGCTTCATTGCCAGATGCAAGGCACTAGACAACAACAAAAACAACAACTCTGCTTTCTTCTTCTGTTTATTGTAATTAAATACAAATAGCATGCTATGAGGAAAGAACGTAATGTAAAAATGCCGCCAAAATGAAGACTAAAGTGATGGTTTAGGAAAGTTGCGAAATTATCTGTTCTGAGTTGAAGATTAAACGAGAAAAAAATGATCCTTCATTTCCGATAAATTAGACAACAAGAAGGGTAGCATTATATTGCAAGAACTCGCAATCTACAATAAAAAGAAATATGCGTAAAGAGAATAAATTACGAGAATATATATTATTTTAATGTACCGAAGTACATATGATATTTCCATGCAGATATTCTGCGTCATCATACGATGAAAGAGTAATGGAATGGAGAAAAATTCTCTCCAGTGCCGGGATTTGAACCTGGGTTTTCAGCTCTACATGCTGATGCTTTATCCACTAAGCCACACCGGATACCCACCCCGGCGTCGGACAGAATCGTCTCAGATTAAGTTCGAACTCTTAGGTTCCCTCTAGTGGCCGCCCGTCATAGATGTCTATGAACGTAGGACTGAAGTCCACACATGTGCTGAGGTGCACTCGTTATGAGTGACTAGTTGGCTGGGATCCGACAGAATAAGCGCCGTCTTAAATCACTTCGTGATTTACGCATATCATATATATTATTTTAATGTACCGAAGTACAAATGATATTTCCATGCAGATATTCTGTGTCATCATACGATGAAAGAGTAATGGATCGGAGAAAAATTCTCTCTGGCCCCGGGATTTGAACCTGGGTTTTCAGCTCAGCATCAGCACGTAGAGCTGAAAACCCGGGTTCAAATCCCGGCGCCGGAGAGAATTTTTCTCCGTTCCATTACTCTTTCATCGTAAAATTACGAGAAGTAAATTTTCTCGATTCCTGAAAAGGAATGCAAAACTAAGACACATCATACGACAATGCAAGTAGATGACTGCAATCAGTGCGTCATTTGAAGGATTATACACTACATCTACTTACAAGAGAAGAAGCTCCCAACCATGCCGAAACTGTTGTCCATTATTCGACATTAAATACAATTTCCATAGGGTAGAGCATCTCTCCAAATTTTGATGAAGAGGATGAGATTTCAATGGAGTAAGTGTTGAAGTCAACGGAAAGTGTTGCTAGACAGATTTTATACTTTGAATTCGCAACACAAATATTTAATACATATTTGGCAGTGTAGAGAATTTTGTCGTGAGCAGGTTTACTTGAATGAAAGTTGGATCGGCAATAATTTGACCTTCAGACAATGTCAACTAGAACATAGTGATACCGGTATTCATATGGACATGGATGTTAGGAACAGATTATTAATCGTTCATGCAGGCAGTAGCAATGGTTTCATACAAAATGCAGAGTTGATCTATAAAGCAGGTTGGCCTACATCTACTGGTGACTACCAGGTCAAATGACCCTTGCCAATTTCGAGAAGTATGTTAAGGAAAACTAATACTAGATGTCCCTTCCCAAGCTGCAGAACGCCCCATATCACAGTATGCAAATTGCTGGAGTTCCATCACGGAGTGCTGTGAAATAAGATATCATTAAATGGCTGCAGAAAAATAAATATTAGCTAGACTTTTAATGTGATGATTTATTTTTTACTTAGAATAACTCTTCTCGGGTTCTCAGCCAGGTGAGTTGGAGATTAGCTTCCAAGCTTTCGACGGCTAGCTCTGCCATCTTCTTCCCTCAGAACCCGAGAAGAGTTATTTTACATCAAATGCCGGGAAAGCCTCAAGTCACATATTTTTTACTTATCAGTTGAAGTTGAATATTCACTTCGTTTACCTCCAATTTGCACATAAGTTTGTGGTGAAAATTGTTCGGCGATGAAGATTCCTTCCAGTGCAGGTGTAGAAACTATTTCTTGCCTTGATAGCTGAGGACAGGGAGCTAAATGTTTTGATGCTACTCTCATTCATCAGGAAAACGGATGTGGGCATAACTGGGATTTGCTTCAAATAATGTTACTTTTTCCAAAAGCGGCTCATACTTGGATTGTCGAGTTGAACGGATCTTGTCATGAAGACAGGAACTGGATTCCATAATCATGAAGGAGTAGAAAGTCCATCCATTAGTAGATCGGCAATGATAGGCGAACATAACCTGTGAATTTTTTTATGTTGTAGTGGACACTCAAAAATTGTAATATATTTTATAAAAATTAAATTATATATAAGGTGGGTCAAAAGTCGCTTTCCCCAATATTCGTTCTCAGGTTTCATACTTGTACATATATGATATGATATGATATGATATGATATGATATATATTTCTCAAAATCTTCGGTCCTGCTGACCCTTCAGATTTCTGTATTCGGGCCAGCATTCCCTTACTTGCACTATTTACAACTTCAAACAAGACGTATTTTGACACTTGAAGCCTGTTCTTGCTATGTCTTTCATGTCCCTTCACTTTCACTTGACCATCCTTTTACTTTATCCACTACTATTCTACTTCCCTTCTCTTATTCTCAGTTCCCTTAAAAGTAATTCCTACCTTCATAACTAACTAAATACTTTAAATAACAATACATATAACTTATTTAATATATAAGACCTAACCCTTGTTGACCATTTCACTAAAAACTTGAACTATTATTATATTCACTGTCTAAATTCTTCTCACACAACACATTAGTGCTCGTATCCTAGCAACATTGCTTTCATTTTATTTGTAACACTATTTACACGAAAAAAAGTACAACAGCTCACTTCCATTTATCCATTCCTAGCTAACCTACTATTATTTCAGCCCACTGATGCACCATTTCCTCAGATTATAGACAGGTTTTTCTCCACTAATGCCCCCTCTTTTCATTCCTGGCACGCTTTACACAGTCACTACTTCCCCTTCTATTCCCCGCACTTATTACACTTCCTCATTCACCAGTCTCTTCTTTCGTTGGTTCAGCATTCCTCTCTCTCCCCTTCTGCCTTTCTCCACTTCTGTTGCCATCTGATACTACGCTTGTTCCGCTGGCTTGGCCTTGGGGTGACGTCATTACTGGTCGTCTACTAGGTGGTGCAGCCGCTGCCTTAGAGTTCACCGCCTGAGTGGAATTTGCTGACGATGGATTCTTTCGACATTCTTCCCTCGCAATCATCTGAGTCACTGCCCTCATGTCTTCCGCAACTTTACCTTTTCTATTTCTTCCACTATTATTAACAATCTTTCTAACTCTCTCCTTTATCTCTAATCTTCAATATTCTCTCCATTTTCCGACGCATTCAAGTTTTCCAAACAAAATTCAACATCAAATAACTCCCCGTTAATTTTCAATCTGTCCTTAATTAATTTTGCATAATGTCCATTATTCCTAGCTGCTTTCATAAACGGCACTAACACCTTCCTTCTACACCTCAACTCGTATTCAAAATCTTCATCTATACTAATGCTCGAGTCTTTCAATGCTTTCTTACAATCCATGATTTTCTCTTTAATCATCCGGTTTGCTAGTCGGACCAATATGGGCCTAATACTAGTACATATATATATATATATATACACACGTCATAGCTTCAACAAATGAATAGCTGGTGTAAATAAATGGTGAGTTGACAACCATGTTCATGCCTCAGATACGCACTTGATATGACAACAGAATGGAGCACCACCTCATTTTGGTGTAGGAGTGAGGAAGTTCTTGAAGCAGCAATTCATGAAAGGATTGGCCATCGTGGCACAACAGAATGGCCACCCAGATCATGCGACCTGACACCATGTGATTTTTCGCTGTGGGGTATCCTGAAAAATGGTGTTCTTGTTCAGAAACTGCAGGATCTGCATCAGTTGCGACAGATGATCGAACAGTCATTCGTGAAAATCGATGAAAATAGTGAGTTATGTTCTGCAACTGTAAATCAGAGTCTGTACATTGTGAATTGTGTATCGAGAAACAAGGCCTTCATTTTGAACAAAATCTGTAAAGGAATGTGTAGACAAATGTAAATTTAATGTAATTAAATGTAAGGAAGTGTTTGGAGAAATCGACTTTTAACCCATTCTGTATGTGGGCTTTGTAACAAAATCATTAAAATCCTTCCACTAGTTTAAGACAAAAATTAGCACATATTTCAGTCTTTTTTTTTTTTTTTTTTTTTTCCACAAGATTTTTGTTTCAAAAGTGTTCTATGAAAGTATTCATATGTCTACTAGGATATTGAAATTTACATGTTAAGTTCATCAGAGTTTCCTTAATGTGCCTTAATAATTTCAAACGGATTCATTTAACTGTTGATGAGATACAGAGCAAAATGTATTTTACAGGAGATTTACACTTTTGGTTACATTATAATTGGACAAGTTTTCGTCAGTCTACTTTGCACAAGTTTTACTGTAATAATAATAATAATAATAATAATAATAATATAATTTATAATATATAATTTATTTCAAGAAATAGTCTGCCCAGGCATCCTGGGTTGCCAAAAAGACAGAATAACACACATATAATAATAATAATAATAATAATAATAATAATAATAATAATAATAATAATAATGTTTGTAGTTATTCACACTGCAAATGGGTATATACCCAGTGGCAGTGGTAACTAATTACACTCAATAATGACAATAATAAACACAATAAAAATACAATTAATAATAAATTAATAATAATACTAATAATAATAATTAATATTAATAATCATTATAACAATAATAATAATAATAATAATAATAATAATAATAATAATAATAATAATAATAATAATAATAATAATAATAATAATAATAACAACAACAACAGAGAGCATCCTAAATTAAATGAAGCACGATCACTTAAAATAACATTTAAATGAAATCTAATTAGTATCTTCCTAAATTCTAACTAAAACCCACGAGTATGATATGTTCATACCCGCACAAGTACCTTTCAGCACTACACTCATTTCGCTGTCAACTCACTCACTGCACTGGGACTACGACACATTTCACTGATTCTATCCTGATTTCACTAACACTTCAAAAACATTTCACTGTTCAAATACTTTGCACTGCCACTATAAACTATAAAGCTTCACTGACAGGAACACACTTCATAGACATAACACACTTCACTGACACAACACACTTCTTCATCACTCATCATCGTAGCGACAGAGGGAGGCTTGTGTATAGAGACAGACATGAGTTCGTTGACCTCTTACATCTTCATTATGTGAAGAAAGAACAATTGTGTTAGCGACGTTGTTGCCAGACTGCTGAATCTTCCAACTAAATTTTCTAATTAACCGTGCATTTAATCACGGAACGTGATAGGCTTATAGGCTTTCTATTCATTTAAGTGCACCCCATCGCCCCTTTCAATCTGCAGGATTATTTCACTTCCACACTGCATATTGATGTCGGACCCTTTTCTTGGAACTGGTCCAGGAAGTGTAACGCAATGGGAATTCCAATGAACCAAAAATATTTTTTTACATCAACTACTTTTTGTGGATGACCAAGTCATAATTACTCGGTACATTGAAGATGCATCGTATTTGATGAGGAAACTGAAAGAAGAGAATAAAAATGAAGGGCTGAATATGAATTATAAGAAAACAGAATACCTAACCTTGATGGTGAACGATGTAGGAAAGCTAGAGATTGAAGAAGAAGAAGAAATTAGGCTCAATCGGTTAAGGCGCTTGCCTGCCGGTTTGAAGTTGCGCTCGGGCGCGGGTTCGAGTCCCGCTTGGGCTGATTACCTGGTTGAGTTTTTTCCGAGGTTTTCTCCGACCGTAAGGTGAATGCCAGGTAATCTATGGCGAATCCTCGGCCTCAACTTGCCACGTACCATCTCCCTATCACCAATCTCATCGACGCTAAATAATCTCGTTGTTGATACAGCGTCGTTAAATAACCAACTAAAAAGAAGAAGAAATTAAAATGGTCAATAATTGTAATTATTTGGGGCAAATTTTTGAAACTAATGGGAAGAGTATAGCTGAAATTTAAAAACGGCTAAGTGAAGGAAGGAGTGTAATTGGCACGTTGAACTGAGTTCCAATGTCGAAAATACCGGTACTGTACTTGGCATTTTTAAACTAATTTCTGTATTTAGGTGGACTGTTACCCAACTTGAAAACTTATATTTCTTATTCCCTTATTGCATTTTTACACGTGCGCATATAAGAACCCCCATACTTTTTGCATCAACTCTGCATCATAATTCACAGTTAATTCCCGATTTACCACGAAAATCGTCTAATAATATAATACCTAATATTAATTGTCTCTAAAGACAATTGTTTCATTATTTCAGTGTTTACTTCTGATTTCAGTATTTCTTGTGTTAAATTTACATTGTACTCTATATTTAATAGTGTTAAAGGGTTTGGTTTGATTTGTAAGTTTTCTTTTAAATTCGGGACGTTGATTTTCTGTTTTAATTCTTGAACCATGGATATGAAACTTTTTTGAGTTTTTAATCTACGGAGAGGACTGTATGAATGCCAATTGTTTCCTGGTAATGTGATAAGTTTTTCATATTGAATCAGTGCTTTTTCTTCTATTATCATTTTGATGCTGTTAATATTAGTGAGGAATCTCGTAGAATCTATTGGAGTTGTTTTTATTCCACCAGTGATGAGCCTGAGAGCTTGGTTTTGAACACGTTCTATTTCGTTTATGAAAGATGAAATAATTAAAATTTCTCCGCGGTATGTCAGCACTGGCTGTATAAACATTTTGTATGTAGTGTTCGAAGTATTTCTAGAGCAACCCCATTTCTTTCCTGCTAGTCTTTTCAGAAGGGAGAATCTTTTACGAGCTTTTTCAGAAATATATTTCAAATGGTTGTTCCATGTTAACTTACTGTCGAAAATAACTCCAAGATATTTGGATTCATAAGTCCTAGGGAGGTGTTGGCCATTATGTTGGATATTGAATTCTCTTTCTTTTTTACTGAGTGAAAATATTTGGTAGTTACTTTTGCCTAAATTGAGTGTCATCAAATTTGATGTATTCCATTCATGTAGTTGAGTTAGAGCTTTAAGAGCAAAATTTTGAATTTTGTCTCTATGTCTGTAAGATCCGGAAGTCCACAAAACCATATCATCTGCAAATAGTGCTGTTTTCATGTTTGATTCCTCTAATAGGGAGGGTAAGTCATTTATATAAATATTGAATAAAGTTGTGTTGAGGACAGCGCCCTGAGGTAGACCTCGATATGTTTGTCTGTAACTAGAAAGTGAGTTATTGAATTTAGTAGCAATGAATCTTTGACTAAGGAATTCTGATATCCATCTGAACATATTGCTGGAGATACCTAATTTCTGGAGTTTTAATAATAATTTATTTCTCCAAACAGAGTCATATGCTAATTGAAAGTCAATAAATATTGCCAAGGTATCTTCTTTTTTGTTAAAACTGTCTTTTATTTCTTGGCCGAGGCGTATGACTTGTTCATTGGTAGAGTGTAGTTGTCGAAAGCCGGCTTGTCTTGGTGATAAAAGATTTTGAGATTCTAAATACCAAGTTAATCTGTTGGAGATCATTGACTCCATAGTTTTTGCTATCATGCTTAATAGTGCTATTGGTCGATAACTATTAACATCATGAGCAGGTTTCCCTTTTTTGTGAATTGGTACAATGATTGCTTTCTTCCAAGCTGCAGGAATTGAGGTGTTCCATGATAAATTGAAAATGCATAAAAGTAGACTTGGCTTTTTCCCCCAAATGTTTTATGAGTATTTATGTTATAATGATGGAGATTAAAAGATGAATCGCGTATATCTTTGTTATGGCAATGTGTTTGTAAATAACTATTGTGCGAGATCGTGCGTATTTGCTTGTTTTCCGCACAAAACCAATACGCGGTAAATGTGAAATACCACATTCAGTATTCCCAACGTAACACACATAACAATTTCCCTCTTCTTACCGCTTAAGCGCCATATTCATTTTACTGCTTTAGGCTTTTAACATATTATTTTTAGAGACGTTTAACATAGTAATAATTATAAATTGCAAACTTACCATTGCAATTTCACCTAAATTGCACTGTTAATTATTGTTTTTAAATATTTGCAAAAATTAAGTAAACTCTACAACACCACAAAAGTTACTGCATTTGTAATGCAAGTAACATTAAGGAAGCCGTGAAAAAATCAACAAGATTCCAGATGCCGATGTTATTACTGCAATATGTTATATAAATAATATTGTTAAAATATTAAAATGAAAAATAAATCATTACATAACCTTACCGTTTGTTTTAAGTTCGCATTTATAGACTGGGGGAAAAAAAAAGACAGACGTATATCACGTTCTGCTGGAATATAGTAAACACAGAAAACATTTTATAGCAACAATGTTGAAGATAGATATTTTAGTTTTTAAAAGTTGCAACTAATTAGAAATTCGTCTTTCAGGTATGTAATAAACGATCTTCGCACAAAATAATGTACGATACACGAGCGGTATGTTTGTTTTCATGTTCTCGGAAATTAAAAAAGCTCAACTACGTTTCGATTTTTCAATCTTTTCCTCGAACATGAAAACATCAACATACCACTCTTGTAACGCATATTACTATTATCTGTGTCGCCATATCTTAAAAGGTTTATAAGCAACTCGATTTGTTATTTATTTTCAAATTATTATGGAAAATGTTATGGATGACGTGTGCAATGATGTAGAAATCGAAGAGCCTTGCATGATTGGATGTGTCGACTTATTACCGAACAAATCTAAACAGAGATATGAGTTGGTCTATACTGCATTCTGTAAATAGTTAAAAGAAAAAGAATGAGTGTCCCAAATTGATGTATGCACTCTTTGAAATACTATTTCACAGCAAAGAAATGAGATAGATTTACGATTTTTGCGGTTTATGATTCAGAAGGCAGTGGAAAGCATGCAAACACGTCCATCTGTTTATAAACAAACATAGCGGTGAAATTTTCGTTCGATGAACGTAAGTGGATACTGAAATGTTATTGGAAAGTGGAGAATGTTGTTGAGGTTCAACGACGTTGGAGGGTTGAATTTGGAACACAACCACCAACAAGATTAACTATCACAAGAATCCGAGACAAGTTTGAAATCGATGGAATGGTGCAAGATGTGTGGAAAGAGTGGTGCGGAAGAAAGAGAAGTTCCACCGATAACGAAAGCAGTGGCGGTTCCTCGGGGGAGGGAAGGGACGAACATCCTCCACACATTTTTCTTCTTTTGAAAGTAAATACCAAATGAAATATATGCCTTGAAATTCGAGGAAAATTCAATAACTTTTAAGTTCACAGCTATAAGAAAACCTCGGTTCATGAGTTTTAAACGATGCACACTCATGTGCTGCTAGAAAACTGTGAGAAGGATGCGAGATTGTTTGTGTGGAGGAAAGTCAATCCATTCCTCCTTTACTGCAGTTAACACACATAGACAACAGCGCACTAGCGGCCAGAGAAAGAAGCAGAGTTTTAAAGCGAGTAAATGAACGGAGAGGAGGAGATCCTCCTCTGAATCAGTCATGGGCGGGAAATAGAAACCAACTGGTCGTGCAGCAAGCTCACTACCGCTGCCATCTAACGATGCTGCATTCAACCAGACTATAACACATCTAGAGGAGACACAATAAAACAGTTTAACGCAAAGCTATGAAAGACATCATATAAACTTTTTTTTTAAATTATAAATCAAAATATATTATTCATTGCACTTTATATAAGCTACTATTCATGGTTTGAAACTTTCGAGGATATCTGAAAGTTGAAGTTGGATTTATATAAAACAAAGAGGAAGTAGTTCTAAGTTAGTATCGCAGATCTTTTTGGCCTCTGAAATTCACTTCCATTCATTGTCTACTAGACAGGACAACAGCCAAGTTGTCAGTTTTGTACAAATATATTTGAAAGTACTGCAAACTACATTATTTTTAACATAAAAAATTAATCGGCCACCGGCAGCTTTGAACAATAATGGTAGTATGAATTTACAAGAACTGACATTCTACAAAAGCATGTGATACTGAACTTGTAAAATGTACATGTGGCAACACAGACCATGTGGTTGGGTGCAGTGTTCTTGCTTTCGTGACAGATTACAGTATTTCTCATTCCCATTTTCGTAAAATGATTCCGGTTACATGTTAATAGCTGGTCTCTTCCAACACGTGTGATGCTGTAGTGTGCGTGAAAAATGCTGCGAGGTTGTGAATTTCCTTGTAATTGTTAATTTGTGCAATTATTCAACAATGAATGGAAGTGAAAACATATTATATTTTGGACAATTTAGGAAACTCAGTTTACAAAAACAGATTATTGCTATACAAAAGGGAAGGCCAACCCTAACACTACCTGGTCTTACATGTATGCATGTAGACTAATTTGTAGCATGTTTCTCTCAAGGTGTAATTTTGTGCTATTAACTTCTTTCCTCCTCTTAAGAAATATGCAGGAGCCGCCACTGAACGAAAGCGTTGATGCAGTCACGCAGGCTTTTGCACAGTGCCCAAAGAAGTCAATGAGGCAATGTTCTCGTGAGATTGGTATCAGCAAATCCAGTGTTCATCGAATTTTACGAGCTCAAAAATGGAAACCTTACATTCCACACTAAATGAGAATGACCCAAATAGGCGACTGGAATTTTGTGAGTGGTTCTTGAACATGTGTCACGAAAGGGAAGATATTCAAGACTTAATTGTTTGGTCAGATGAAGTCACATTTAAACTTAATGGCACAATTAACCGGCACAATTGTGCGTACTGGGCTAACGAAAACCCACACATCTTTCAAGAAAAGACAGAAGTAACAGTATGGTGTGGTCTGTCTTCCAGAGGAATAATTGGGCCGTACTTCTTCGAAGTGACTGTCACAAGTGAGAAATACCTGCAAATGTTGGAAACCACGATTCCACGTTTACTGACCTCTTTGAGAATGAAAATGGGTTTTACTTTCAACAAGACGGGGCTCCAACTCACTTTCATGTCAATGTGTGGAATTTTCTAGATCACATACTCAATCAGAGATGGATATGACGAGGAGGAAGTGCTGTGGAGTTCCCGCCTCGATCTCCGGATTTAACTCCGTCAGACTTTACCTATGGGGAGCTCTAAAGGACACAAAACCACAAACACTGCGAGTTCAGATTGAACATGCATGTAACGATATTTCATTAGCACAATCCAGTTGGTATGTCGCTCTGTTGTACGTCTTTGTTGGGAGTGTACTCTGGCAGAAGGGGGCCATTTTAAACATGTACGGGGTTAAGGAATACAAAACCGCAAAAATCGTATTTCTGTCTCATCTAGTTGCTGAGAAATAGTGTTTTAAAATGTGTATACATCAATTTGGGACACTCTGTAAAATTCAGATCCAATTCAATCCAATTCCATCTTAGTTTAGTCTTTATTGTTAGTTTAGACTCAGTTTAGTTTTAATTTAGCATCAGATTAGCCTTACTTTGGTCTTAGATTTGTAGCGCAAATACAATATAATAAGTATATCAAACTCAAGAACAGTTTTATTTCTAGTCAGAAAGACAAAAATCAATTAGCAACAAATCGTTGCCAAGGAGAGCTAAAATTTTCATGGCCCACTCCGTTGTATATTGAACACAAACGTAGGCAAGTTGTGAATTCAAAACTCAGAACCCTACATCTACTTCCTCCAGTGACGTTGAGTCACGAAACTTTTCTTGCACCAGGGTAAGTTCTGAATGGTGGGGGATTTGAAGGACTTGGTCGTTGATGATCGGAGGTCTTGTTCCCATCATCTTCTGAGAAAACTTCATAGAAAGCTGGCTTAAGAGGTGAGGTACAGCTTATAGCAGTAAAATTGTGGATATATTCAACATTTTTCCCTCCATTACTGTATGTTGTACAATAATGAAAATTAGTATGTGTAAAACACTGTCCTGCTAAATGAAAAAAAAATATTTTACGATTTAAAAAAATTATTTATATATATATATATTTTTCAAATTTCAGTACACTGTGCAATGATGAAGCTTTTCCCACATAACTCAAAAACTATCTAACATTCTATGATGAAATTTTTTGTATGTATTTATGCATGTCATATATACAATATGATGCAAGATCACTTCTCTATCTTTGATAGATTGATAAAAAATAAATTCATTTAAAAATGGCCAAATATCAGTATTTTCTTCTAACACAAAATAAAAAAAATATATGTTATTAATTAAGGAATGTAGTTGAAAGAGCATGCTATTGTAAACATGAGTTTCAGCAATAAAATAAAAGAGAGAGAAAATGAAAAAGTTAACAAGTGTTTATATTTTTTTTAAACCACAAAAATATTTTATTCATATAGCAGAAGGACAGTGTTTAGACATACCAATTTTCATTATTGTACAAGATACAGTAATGGAGGAAAAAGATGTTGAATATTTCCAAAAATTTTAGTGCTGTAAGCTGTACCTACACCCATAAGTCTTTCTGTGGAAATGGTTTTAGGACTCCCGTGAATATCGACTTCGAACACGTAGTCAGATATAATAATAGGTAGAAAAGCGCAAAATATGCATATTTTTGTGTGTTCGTTCCATGGATGCTTATTTACTACAGAAACTCGTTAGTGATTCGATTCTTAGTCTGCATGAGAGAGCGTGGTATCTTTCACAGGCACCTTCGCACAATTTACACACGCACTCTACACTGGGCTCATGGTAGCCTGTCGTTTTGCAGATCTTGAAATGAAAACCTGCGAAGCGTGTGATGGTGTGTCTGAGTTCGTAGTACGGTCTCTTCCACTCGTCGGACAGCATGGCCTCTGTTGTATAGAAGTCGCTCCATATTTGTGACCTCCTCGTTCGGAGTTCCCGTAGGAGATTCTCGTACTGGGCAGTGGACGGGAGCAGTAGTTGGTGTCTCAAATCTTCGATATAGAAGGGTTCACTTGACATTTCGTAGCATAGTCGTGATGGAGCATATTTTGATATGGATAGGGCTCTTTTAATAAATGTTGCCTTCACTCGTTCTATGCGTTTTAAATTGCTCTTTGTAAGGTTCTCCCATATGATGTTCAGACCATATTGCAATATAGGGCTGATTTTGACTTTGAATAATGTCATGGCTGTCTCTAGCGATAATTTGCTTACATGCTGTACTTCATGTATTGGTTTTATAGCATGTATGGTTCTTTCATTTACATGTTGTGTATACGTATCCCCATGCGTTTGGAGGGTGATTCCTAAGTACTTGAATTGGGTTACATTTTGTAGCTCCCTGTGCTCCAGACGGAATGTATCTTCAGCTGCTATTCTTCCTCCTCGGCGGAAGATCATGGACACGGTTTTGTCTACATTGATGGCTAATTCGTTCTCTCGGGCCCATATTGATAACTGGTCTAGCGAGGACTGAAGCTTTTGCTGTGATGTGGACGCTAGGGCCATGTCGTCGGCATATATATACATGCTGACTCCATCTAGCTTGACAGTGTTCACAATATCAGCTGTTGCTACATTGAATAACGTGGGGCTTAGTGGGTCGCACGTAGTCAGATATCTTATGAATAATTCTATAAGGTCCTTCATACGGTGGTACAAGGGATCCTTTAGTTGCACACGAACAAAGACATGCGTACACATCAACGAGCTAGAAATAAGAATATAGAGTTGCGATCGTGCCGCCATCTTTGAAACTTTTGAACCTATGTCCGCCATGTTTTAACTGGTCAACAAGTGGGCGTGGTTCCTATAGGATAATACGGAAAGTGACTGTATAGAACATGTTGCACCTTATGAATCTTATTTTATATCGCAATAACCCATATATTCCATTTTACTAACATTTCTTTATTTTAACAACAGTCAGGAAAGCCATCCAGCAGCCGTTTATTCCATACATCTTCAAAATTCTGCTCTTAAAGCTCTAAATCAACTACATGAATGGAATACATCAAATTTGATGACACTCAATTTAAGCAAAAGTAACTACCAAATATTTTCACTTGGTAAAAAAGAAAGAGAATTCAATATCCAATACAATGGCCAACACCTCCCTAGGACTTATGAATCCAAATATCTTGGAGTTATTTTCGATAGTAAGTTAACATGGAGCAACCATTTGAAATACATTTCTGAAAAAGCTCATAAAAGATTCTCCCTTCTAAAAAGACTAGCAGGAAAGAAATGGGGATGCTCTAGGAATACTTTGAACACTACATACAAAATGTTTATACAGCCAGTGCTGACATACTGCGGAGAAATTTTAATTACTTCACCTTTCATAAACGACATAGAATATGTTCAAAACCAAGCTCTCAGACTCATTACTGGTGGAATCAAAACAACGCCAATGGATTCTATGAGATTCCTCTCTAATATTAACAGCATCAAAATGACAATAAAAGAAAAAGCACTGATTCAATATGAAAAACTTATCAGATTATCAGGAAACAATTGGCATTCATACAGTCCTCTCTGTAGATTGAAAACTCAAAAAAGTTTCATATCCATTGTTCAGGAATTAAAACAGAAAATCAATATCCCGATTTTAAAAGAAAACTTACAAATTAAACCAAACCCTTTAACTCTATTAAATATAGAATATAATCTAAATTTAACAGAAGAAATACTAAAATCAGAAGTAAACACTAAAATACTGAAACAACTGTCTTTAGAGACAATTAATATTAGGTACCCTCCACAAAACTGGCTTCATTTATACACCGACGGATCCTTGATCTCCAGAGAACAAGGTGCCGGTGCAGGTGTTACGTGCTGTCTCTTCTCACTTTATAGATCTCTTGGATATGGAACAACAAGTTTTGATGGTGAAATCATTGCAATAAGTGAATGTCTCAGGAATCTTCTATGCCACATCAATAAACTTAGGAATGCAGTTATATTGTCAGACTCCAAAGCAGCTATTCTATCAATAGTCTCTAAACACACACCTTCATCTCAAACAGCAGAAATAACTAAAATGCTCTCTCAATTAATATCACTCAATAAAAGAATTGTATTCCAATGGATACCATCCCATTGTGGAATCCTGGGAAACGAGAATGCGGATGCTTTAGCAAAGAAGGGCAGCACTGCTACTTACAGACCTGTTACTAAATCTAAGTATTACTCTGTGAAGAGATTTATTAAATCTACATACTTAGACTTCAACAAACAAAATTTGATAACACAATCCCAAGGGAAAATATGGAATTCTCTGCATCATAATCCACAGTTAATTCTCGATTTACCACGAAAATCGTCTGTAGCTGCATTTAGATTGGCAACAGGCCATGATTGTTTGGCCAAACACCTGCATAGAATTGGAATATATCAGTCCCCTAACTGCCCATTGTGCAACTCAAACCAAGAAATGGATTCGGAACACTTCAAAATCTGTGCTTCAGTGGCTGGTCATGATAATATCTTTGAAAAATATTGGAGTGCAAGAGGTCAAATGACTTTATTGTCAAACGCCTGGCATTAGAAAACAACAACAACAACATCTTACGTTAACGTCGAAGCTTAAGATGCGGATACGAGTGGGCGTGGTTCCTATAGGATGAGGCTGAAAGAACTGTTCATATTGTTGCATCTTGTGCATCTTATTATATATTGTAATAATTCATAGATCCCATTTTTGGCAGTGGGAAAGAAAGCCAAGTAACATTTTATTATATACAACTCACATTGACATTGAAGGTTTAAGATGTGGAACAAGTACAGAAGTGGGCGTGGTTCCTACCTATGCAGCAACATTTTATTCCATACATCTTAGCTAACTGGAGTTCATATGTTTCCTTTTTTTCGAGTGCAATGAATCGCCAATAGAGTGAAACGTAAATGTGCATATTCAAATGTCTAAATACACTTTATTTGTAATTAGTCATTTTGACATTATGTAAATGCAGGCGAGATCGAACACGCTTTCAGTTGAAGACACGTAAGCTTTAGTTTTGTCGGACCATCGCAATCTGTAGACGGCGATGGTCGGACACACATAGGCTACTTGAAGACGTATTTATGCCAGTATGTTATACAGACCTGAATTTTGGTGATATCCTACTGAATTTTCCTCTACCACAGAAGAGAAAGCTTCTTTGAAATTTCCCTTCTTCGGTGGGGACCTAGACGCCTATTTCGAAAAAGTGCGGCGGATTTGTCCGATTTTAGCGGTGATTACTAAGGAAGATGTGGGGATGCTACAGTTAAAAGCGCGGGCCTCTGAGCCCCTTTGTTCTCCTTGTGTAGAAAAAGTCTGTTTTGGAAGGTGAAAATGACCATTTTTTGAAATTTTGCCGGCCTCTCCCGTCCAAACGCAGGGGGATAGAGAGTTGTCCTTTATACTGGAGATAGAGTTCGACGAGCTGTATTCAACGCACTCTTCGGCATTGTTGTGACTACACGTACTGCGGACTTATGGCGGCAAGAATGTCGGCGGAAGGGTGGTTTAAACCCTTCCCTTTTTTTCTCGAAAATCAGAAAGTGTTCGCGATTGCCATTTTGATGCTATCGTGTAAGAAGTAAGTCAAGGGGGAATACAGGGCCGCATCCCGTTCCTCGGTATGGCCATTATTTCCGGAATTAGAGACTCAAATATTTCAGGTACCCAAAAATTAAGGCTAGGAAAAAGTGCGGCGGATTTGCCCGATTTTAGCGGTGATTACTAAGGAAGATGTGGGGATGCTACAGTTAAAAGCGCGGGCCTCTGAGCCCCTTTGTTCTCCTTGTGTAGAAAAAGTCTGTTTTGGAAGGTGAAAATGACCACTTTTTGAAATTTTGCCGGCCTCTCCCGTCCAAACGCAGGGGGATAGAGAGTTGTCCTTTATACTGGAGATAGAGTTCGACGAGCTGTATTCAACGCACTCTTCGGCATTGTTGTGACTACACGTACTGCGGACTTGGCGGCAAGAATGTCGGCAAGAATGTCGGCGGAAGGGTGGTTTAAACCCTTCCCCTTTTTTCTCGAAAATCAGAAAGTGTTCGCGATTGCCATTTTGATGCTATCGTGTAAGAAGTAAGTCAAGGGGGAATACAGGGCCGCATCCCGTTCCTCGGTATGGCCATTATTTCCGGAATTAGAGACTCAAATATTTCAGGTACCCAAAAATTAAGGCTAGGAAAAAGTGCGGCGGATTTGCCCGATTTTAGCGGTGATTACTAAGGAAGATGTGGGGATGCTACAGTTAAAAGCGGGCCTCTGAGCCCCTTTGTTCTCCTTGTGTAGAAAAAAAAAGTCTGTTTTGGAAGGTGAAAATGACCACTTTTTGAAATTTTGCCGGCCTCTCCGTCCAAACGCAGGGGGATAGAGAGTTGTCCTTTATACTGGAGATAGAGTTCGACGAGCTGTATTCAACGCACTCTTCGGCATTGTTGTGACTACACGTACTGCGGACTTATGGCGGCAAGAATGTCGGCGGCGGGGTGGTTTAAACCCTTCCCCTTTTTTTTTCTCGAAAATCAGAAAGTGTTCGCGATTGCCATTTTGATGCTATCGTGTAAGAAGTAAGTCAAGGGGGAATACAGGGCCGCATCCCGTTCCTCGGTATGGCCATTATTTCCGGAATTAGAGACTCAAATATTTCAGGTACCCAAAAATTAAGGCTAGGAAAAAGTGCGGCGGATTTGCCCGATTTTAGCGGTGATTACTAAGGAAGATGTGGGGATGCTACAGTTAAAAGCGCGGGCCTCTGAGCCCCTTTGTTCTCCTTGTGTAGAAAAAGTCTGTTTTGGAAGGTGAAAATGACCACTTTTTGAAATTTTGCCGGCCTCTCTCCGTCCAAACGCAGGGGGATAGAGAGTTGTCCTTTATACTGGAGATAGAGTTCGACGAGCTGTATTCAACGCACTCTTCGGCATTGTTGTGACTACACGTACTGCGGACTTATGGCGGCAAGAATGTCGGCGGAAGGGTGGTTTAAACCCTTCCCCTTTTTTTCTCGAAAATCAGAAAGTGTTCGCGATTGCCATTTTGATGCTATCGTGTAAGAAGTTAAAAGGGGGAATACAGGGCCGCATCCCGTTCCTCGGTATGGCCATTATTTCCGGAATTAGAGACTCAAATATTTCAGGTACCCAAAAATTAAGGCTAGGAAAAAGTGCGGCGGATTTGCCCGATTTTAGCGGTGATTACTAAGGAAGATGTGGGGATGCTACAGTTAAAAGCGCGGGCCTCTGAGCCCCTTTGTTCTCCTTGTGTAGAAAAAGTCTGTTTTGGAAGGTGAAAATGACCACTTTTTGAAATTTTGCCGGCCTCTCCCGTCCAAACGCAGGGGGATAGAGAGTTGTCCTTTATACTGGAGATAGAGTTCGACGAGCTGTATTCAACGCACTCTTCGGCATTGTTGTGACTACACGTACTGCGGACTTATGGCGGCAAGAATGTCGGTGGAAGGGTGGTTTAAACCCTTCCCCTTTTTTTTTCTCGAAAATCAGAAAGTGTTCGCGATTGCCATTTTGATGCTATCGTGTAAGAAGTAAGTAAAAGGGGGAATACAGGGCCGCATCCGTTCCTCGGTATGGCCATTATTTCCGGAATTAGAGACTCAAATATTTCAGGTACCCAAAAATTAAGGCTAGGAAAAAGTGCGGCGGATTTGCCCGATTTTAGCGGTGATTACTAAGGAAGATGTGGGGATGCTACAGTTAAAAGCGCGGGCCTCTGAGCCCCTTTGTTCTCCTTGTGTAGTAAAAAGTCTGTTTTGGAAGGTGAAAATGACCACTTTTTGAAATTTTGCCGGCCTCTCCCGTCCAAACGCAGGGGGATAGAGAGTTGTCCTTTATACTGGAGATAGAGTTCGACGAGCTGTATTCAACGCACTCTTCGGCATTGTTGTGACTACACGTACTGCGGACTTATGGCGGCAAGAATGTCGGCGGAAGGGTGGTTTAAACCCTTCCCTTTTTTTCTCGAAAATCAGAAAGTGTTCGCGATTGCCATTTTGATGCAATCGTGAAATTAAGGCTAGGAAAAAGTGCGGCGGATTTGCCCGATTTTAGCGGTGATTACTAAGGAAGATGTGGGGATGCTACAGTTAAAAGCGCGGGCCTCTGAGCCCCTTTGTTCTCCTTGTGTAGTAAAAAGTCTGTTTTGGACGGTGAAAATGACCACTTTTTGAAATTTTGCCGGCCTCTCCCGTCCAAACGCAGGGGGATAGAGAGTTGTCCTTTATACTGGAGATAGAGTTCGACGAGCTGTATTCAACGCACTCTTCGGCATTGTTGTGACTACACGTACTGCGGACTTATGGCGGCAAGAATGTCGGCGGAAGGGTGGTTTTTAAACCCTTCCCCTTTTTTTCTCGAAAATCAGAAAGTGTTCGCGATTGCCATTTTGATGCTATCGTGTAAGAAGTAAGTCAAGGGGGAATACAGGGCCGCATCCCGTTCCTCGGTATGGCCATTATTTCCGGAATTAGAGACTCAAATATTTCAGGTACCCAAAAATTAAGGCTAGGAAAAAGTGCGGCGGATTTGCCCGATGTTAGCGGTGATTACTAAGGAAGATGTGGGGATGCTACAGTTAAAAGCGCGGGCCTCTGAGCCCCTTTGTTCTCCTTGTGTAGAAAAAGTCTGTTTTGGAAGGTGAAAATGACCACTTTTTGAAATTTTGCCGGCCTCTCCGTCCAAACGCAGGGGGATAGAGAGTTGTCCTTTATACTGGAGATAGAGTTCGACGAGCTGTATTCAACGCACTCTTCGGCATTGTTGTGACTACACGTACTGCGGACTTATGGCGGCAAGAATGTCGGCGGAAGGGTGGTTTAAAGTTCGCGATTGCCATTTTGATGCTCGTAAAATCAGAAAAGGCGAATTGCCATTTTGATTGCCATTTTGATGAAGAGTAAAAGGGGGAATACAGGGCCGCATCCCGTTCCTCGGTATGGCCATTATTTCCGGAATTAGAGACTCAAATATTTCAGGTACCCAAAAAATTAAGGCTAGGAAAAAGTGCGGCGGATTTGCCCGATTTTAGCGGTGATTACTAAGGAAGATGTGGGGATGCTACAGTTAAAAGCGCGGGCCTCTGAGCCCCTTTGTTCTCCTTGTGTAGAAAAAGTCTGTTTTGGAAGGTGAAAATGACCACTTTTTGAAATTTTGCCGGCCTCTCCGTCCAAACGCAGGGGGATAGAGAGTTGTCCTTTATACTGGAGATAGAGTTCGACGAGCTGTATTCAACGCACTCTTCGGCATTGTTGTGACTACACGTACTGCGGACTTATGGCGGCAAGAATGTCGGCGGAAGGGTGGTTTAAACCCTTCCCCTTTTTTTTCTCGAAAATCAGAAAGTGTTCGCGATTGCCATTTTGATGCTATCGTGTAAGAAGTAAGTCAAGGGGGAATACAGGGCCGCATCCCGTTCCTCGGTATGGCCATTATTTCCGGAATTAGAGACTCAAATATTTCAGGTACCCAAAATTAAGGCTAGGAAAAAGTGCGGCGGATTTGCCGATTTTAGCGGTGATTACTAAGGAAGATGTGGGGATGCTACAGTTAAAAGCGCGGGCCTCTGAGCCCCTTTGTTCTCCTTGTGTAGAAAAAGTCTGTTTTGGAAGGTGAAAATGACCACTTTTTGAAATTTTGCCGGCCTCTCCGTCCAAACGCAGGGGATAGAGAGTTGTCCTTTATACTGGAGATAGAGTTCGACGAGCTGTATTCAACGCACTCTTCGGCAACGCGTACTACGGACTTTCGGCATTGTTGTGACATTTTACACGTACTGCGGACTTATGGCGGCAAGAATGTCGGCGGAAGGTGGATTGCCATTTTTTCAAGGGGGAATACAGGGCCGCATCCCTTTTCCTCGGTATGGCCATTTTATGCTATCGTATAAGAAGTAATTAGAGCATCCCGTTCCTCAAATGGCCATTATTTCCGGAATTAGAGACTCAAATATTTCAGTACCCAAAAATTAAGGCTAGGAAAAAGTGCGGCGGATTTGCCCGATTTTAGCGGTGATTACTAAGGAAGATGTGGGGATGCTACAGTTAAAAGCGCGGGCTCTGAGCCCCTTTGTTCTCCTTGTGTAGAAAAAGTCTGTTTTGGAAGGTGAAAATGACCACTTTTTGAAATTTTGCCGGCCTCTCCCGTCCAAACGCAGGGGGATAGAGAGTTGTCCTGTATACTGGAGATAGAGTTCGACCTGTATTCAACGCACTCTTCGGCATTGTTGTGACTACACGTACTGCGGACTTATGGGGGAATAGAGATTTTTTGAAAATCAGAAAGTGTTCGCGATTGCCATTTTGATGCTGGAGAATAAGTCAAGGGGGAATACAGGGCCGATTTGCCCGGTATTCGAATTAGCAGACTACACGTACTGCGGACTTTCAGGGAAAATAAGGCTAGGAAAAAGTGGATGATGATTTTAGCGATTACTAAGGAAGATGTGGGGATGCTACAGTTAAAAGCGCGGGCCTCTGAGCCCCTTTGTTCTCCTTGTGTAGAAAAAGTCTGTTTTGGAAGGTGAAAATGACCACTTTTTGAAATTTTGCCGGCCTCTCCCGTCCAAACGCAGGGGGATAGAGAGTTGTCCTTTATACTGGAGATAGAGTTCGACGAGATTCAACCACTCTTCGGCATTGTTGTGACTACACGTACTGCGGACTTATGGCGGCAAGAATGTCGGCGGAATTTAAACCCTTCCCCTTTTTTCTCGAAAATCAGAAAGTGTTCGCGATTGCCATTTTGATGCTATCGTGTAAGAAGTAAGTCAAGGGGGAATACAGGGCCGCATCCCGTTCCTCGGTATGGCCATTATTTCCGGAATTAGAGACTCAAATATTTCAGGTACCCAAAAATTAAGGCTAGGAAAAAGTGCGGCGGATTTGCCCGATTTTAGCGGTGATTACTAAGGAAGATGTGGGGATGCTACAGTTTGCGCCTCTTAAAAGCGCGGGCCTCTGATTTTTGTTCTCCTTGTGTGAAAAAGTCTGTTTTGGAAGGTGAAAATGACCACTTTTTGAAATTTTGCCGGCCTCTCCCGTCCAAACGCAGGGGATAGAGAGTTGTCCTTTATACTGGAGATAGAGTTCGACTTTGTATTCAACGCACTCTTCGGCATTGTTGTGACTACACGTACTGCGGACTTATGGCGGCAAGAATGTCGGCGGAAGGTGAAAATGATTGCCATTTTGATGCTATGTAAAATCAAGGGGGAATACAGGGCCGCATCCCGTTCCTCGGTATGGCCATTATTTCCGGAATTAGAGACCAAATATTTCAGGTACCCAAAAATTAAGGCTATCGGCGGATTTGCCCGATTTTAGCGGTGATTACTAAGGAAGATGTGGGGATGCTACAGTTAAAAGCAGGGCCTCTGAGCCCCTTTTTGTTCTCCTTGTGTAGAAAAAAGTCTGTTTTGGAAGGTGAAATGACCACTTTTTGAAATTTTGCCGGCCTCTCCCGTCCAAACGCAGGGGGATAGAGAGTTGTCCTTTATACTGGAGATAGAGTTCGACGAGCTGTATTCAACGCACTCTTCGGCATTGTTGTGACTACACGTACTGCGGACTTATGGCGGCAAGAATGTCGGCGGAAGGGTGGTTTAAACCCTTCCCTTTTTTTTGGCGAAAATCAGAAAGTGTTCGCGATTGCCATTTTGATGCTATCGTGTAAGAAGTAAGTCAAGGGGGAATACAGGGCCGCATCCCGTTCCTCGGTATGGCCATTATTTCCGGAATTAGAGACTCAAATATTTCAGGTACCCAAAAATTAAGGCTAGGAAAAAGTGCGGCGGATTTGCCCGATTTTAGCGGTGATTACTAAGGAAGATGTGGGGATGCTACAGTTAAAAGCGCGGGCCTCTGAGCCCCTTTGTTCTCCTTTGTGTAGAAAAAGTCTGTTTTGGAAGGTGAAAATGACCACTTTTTAAATTTTGCCGGCCTCTCCCGTCCAAACGCAGGGGATAGAGAGTTGTCCTTTATACTGGAGATAGAGTTCGACGAGCTGTATTCAACGCACTCTTCGGCATTGTTGTGACTACACGTACTGCGGACTTATGGCGGCAAGAATGTCGGCGGAAGGGTGGTTTAAACCCTTCCCCTTTTTTTTCTCGAAAATCAGAAAGTGTTCGCGATTGCCATTTTGATGCTATCGTGTAAGAAGTAAGTCAAGGGGGAATACAGGGCCGCATCCCGTTCCTCGGTATGGCCATTATTTCCGGAATTAGAGACTCAAATATTTCAGGTACCCAAAAATTAAGGCTAGGAAAAAGTGCGGCGGATTTGCCCGATTTTAGCGGTGATTACTAAGGAAGATGTGGGATGCTACAGTTAAAAGCGCGGGCCTCTGAGCCCCTTTGTTCTCCTTGTGTAGAAAAAGTCTGTTTTGGAAGGTGAAAATGACCACTTTTTGAAATTTTGCCGGCCTCTCCCGTCCAAACGCAGGGGGATAGAGAGTTGTCCTTTATACTGGAGATAGAGTTCGACGAGCTGTATTCAACGCACTCTTCGGCATTGTTGTGACTACACGTACTGCGGACTTATGGCGGCAAGAATGTCGGCGGAAGGGTGGTTTTCTCGAAAATCAGAAAGTGTTCGCGATTGCCATTTTGATGCTATCGTGTAAGAAGTAAGTCAAGGGGGAATACAGGGCCGCATCCCGTTCCTCGGTATGGCCATTATTTCCGGAATTAGAGACTCAAATATTTCAGGTACCCAAAAATTAAGGCTAGGAAAAAGTGCGGCGGATTTGCCCGATTTTAGCGGTGATTACTAAGGAAGATGTGGGGATGCTACAGTTAAAAGCGCGGGCCTCTGAGCCCCTTTGTTCTCCTTGTGTAGAAAAAGTCTGTTTTGGAAGGTGAAAATGACCACTTTTTGAAATTTTGCCGGCCTCTCCCGTCCAAACGCAGGGGGATAGAGAGTTGTCCTGTATACTGGAGATAGAGTTCGACGAGCTGTATTCAACGCACTCTTCGGCATTGTTGTGACTACACGTACTGCGGACTTATGGCGGCAAGAATGTCGGCGGAAGGGTGGTTTAAACCCTTCCCATTTTTTTTCTCGAAAATCAGAAAGTGTTCGCGATTGCCATTTTGATGCTATCGTGTAAGAAGTAAGTCAAGGGGGAATACAGGGCCGCATCCCGTTCCTCGGTATGGCCATTATTTCCGGAATTAGAGACTCAAATATTTCAGGTACCCCAAAAAATTAAGGCTAGGAAAAAGTGCGGCGGATTTGCCCGATTTTAGCGGTGATTACTAAGGAAGATGTGGGGATGCTACAGTTAAAAGCGCGGGCCTCTGAGCCCCTTTGTTCTCCTTGTGTAGAAAAAGTCTGTTTTGGAAGGTGAAAATGACCACTTTTTGAAATTTTGCCGGCCTCTCCCGTCCAAACGCAGGGGATAGAGAGTTGTCCTTTATACTGGAGATAGAGTTCGACGAGCTGTATTCAACGCACTCTTCGGCATTGTTGTGACTACACGTACTGCGGACTTATGGCGGCAAGAATGTCGGCGGAAGGGTGGTTTAAACCCTTCCCATTTTTTTTTCTCGAAAATCAGAAAGTGTTCGCGATTGCCATTTTGATGCTATCGTGTAAGAAGTAAGTAAAGGGGGAATACAGGGCCGCATCCCGTTCCTCGGTATGGCCATTATGGCCTTCCGGAATTAGAATTAGAGACTCAAATATTTCAGGTACCCAAAAATTAAGGCTAGGAAAAAGTGCGGCGGATTTGCCCGATTTTAGCGGTGATTACTAAGGAAGATGTGGGGATGCTACAGTTAAAAGCGCGGGCCTCTGAGCCCCTTTGTTCTCCTTGTGTAGAAAAAGTCTGTTTTGGAAGGTGAAAATGACCACTTTTTGAAATTTTGCCGGCCTCTCCGTCCAAACGCAGGGGATAGAGAGTTGTCCTTTATACTGGAGATAGAGTTCGACGAGCTGTATTCAACGCACTCTTCGGCATTGTTGTGACTACACGTACTGCGGACTTATGGCGGCAAGAATGTCGGCGGAAAGGCCATTTTGATGGTTTAAAGGGCCGCATCCCGTTTCGGTATGGCCATTTTTTCTCGGAATTAGAGACTCAAAATTTCAGGTACCCAAAGTTAAGGTAGGAAAAAGATTGCGGCGGCCATTTTGATGCAGTTATCCCCTTTGTTCTCCTTGTGTAGAAAAAGTCTGTTTTGGAAGGTGAAAATGACCACTTTTTTGAAAGTCCAAACGCAGGGGGATAGAGAGTTGTCCTTTATACTGGAGATAGAGTTCGACGAGCTGTATTCAACGCATCCGGCATTGTTCTACACGTACTCGGACTTATGGCCATTATTTCCGGATTGCCATTTTGATTAGAGACTATCAAATATTTCAGGTACCCAAAATTAAGGCTAGGAAAAAGTGCGGCGGATTTGCCCGATTTTAGCGGTGATTACTAAGGAAGATGTGGGGAAAAGGAATGTGGGGATGCTACAGTTAAAAGCGCGGGCCTCTGAGCCCCTTTGTTCTCCTTGTGTAGAAAAAGTCTGTTTTGGAAGGTGAAAATGACCACTTTTTGAAATTTTGCCGGCCTCTCCCGTCCAAACGCAGGGGGATAGAGAGTTGTCCTTTATACTGGAGATAGAGTTCGACGAGCTGTATTCAACGCACTCTTCGGCATTGTTGTGACTACACGTACTGCGGACTTATGGCGGCAAGAATGTCGGCGGAAGGGTGGTTTAAACCCTTCCCCTTTTTTCTCGAAAATCAGAAAGTGTTCGCGATTGCCATTTTGATGCTATCGTGTAAGAAGTAAGTCAAGGGGGAATACAGGGCCGCATCCCGTTCCTCGGTATGGCCATTATTTCCGGAATTAGAGACTCAAATATTTCAGGTACCCAAAAATTAAGGCTAGGAAAAAGTGCGGCGGATTTGCCCGATTTTAGCGGTGATTACTAAGGAAGATGTGGGGATGCTACAGTTAAAAGCGCGGGCCTCTGAGCCCCTTTGTTCTCCTTCTGTTTTGGAAGGTGAAAATGACCACTTTTTGAAATTTTGCCGGCCTCTCCGTCCAAACGCAGGGGGATAGAGAGTTGTCCTTTATACTGGAGATAGAGTTCGACGAGCTGTATTCAACGCACTCTTCGGCATTGTTGTGACTACACGTACTGCGGACTTATGGCGGCAAGAATGTCGGCGGAAGGGTGGTTTAAACCCTTCCCCTTTTTTTCTCGAAAATCAGAAAGTGTTCGCGATTGCCATTTTGATGCTATCGTGTAAGAAGTAAGTCAAGGGGGAATACAGGGCCGCATCCCGTTCCTCGGTATGGCCATTATTTCCGGAATTAGAGACTCAAATATTTCAGGTACCCAAAAATTAAGGCAAGAAAAAGTGCGGCGGATTTGCCCGATTTTAGCGGTGATTACTAAGGAAGATGTGGGGATGCTACAGTTAAAAGCGCGGGCCTCTGAGCCCCTTTGTTCTCCTTGTGTAGAAAAAAGTCTGTTTTGGAAGGTGAAAATGACCACTTTTTGAAATTTTGCCGGCCTCCCGTCCAAACGCAGGGGGATAGAGAGTTGTCCTTTATACTGGAGATAGAGTTCGACGAGCTGTATTCAACGCACTCTTCGGCATTGTTGTGACTACACGTACTGCGGACTTATGGCGGCAAGAATGTCGGCGGAAGGGTGGTTCCCCTTTTTTTCTCGAAAATCAGAAAGTGTTCGC
Organism: Periplaneta americana; assembly: GCA_025594305.2. NCBI lineage: Eukaryota > Metazoa > Arthropoda > Insecta > Blattodea > Blattidae > Periplaneta > Periplaneta americana. Next base: position 158,911,539 of record JAJSOF020000013.1, read on the forward strand.
GATTGCCATTTTGATGCTATCGTGTAAGAAGTAAGTCAAGGGGGAATACAGGGCCGCATCCCGTTCCTCGGTATGGCCATTATTTCCGGAATTAGAGACTCAAATATTTCAGGTACCCAAAAATTAAGGCTAGAAAAAGTGCGGCGGATTTGCCCGATTTTAGCGGTGATTACTAAGGAAGATGTGGGGATGCTACAGTTAAAAGCGCGGGCCTCTGAGCCCCTTTGTTCTCCTTGTGTAGAAAAAAGTCTGTTTTGGAAGGTGAAAATGACCACTTTTTGAAATTTTGCCGGCCTCTCCCGTCCAAACGCAGGGGGATAGAGAGTTGTCCTTTATACTGGAGATAGAGTTCGACGAGCTGTATTCAACGCACTCTTCGGCATTGTTGTGACTACACGTACTGCGGACTTATGGCGGCAAGAATGTCGGCGGAAGGGTGGTTTAAACCCTTCCCTTTTTTCTCGAAAATCAGAAAGTGTTCGCGATTGCCATTTTGATGCTATCGTGTAAGAAGTAAGTCAAGGGGGAATACAGGGCCGCATCCCGTTCCTCGGTATGGCCATTATTTCCGGAATTAGAGACTCAAATATTTCAGGTACCCAAAAATTAAGGCTAGGAAAAAGTGCGGCGGATTTGCCCGATTTTAGCGGTGATTACTAAGGAAGATGTGGGGATGCTACAGTTAAAAGCGCGGGCCTCTGAGCCCCTTTGTTCTCCTTTGTGTAGAAAAAAGTCTGTTTTGGAAGGTGAAAATGACCACTTTTTGAAATTTTGCCGGCCTCTCCCGTCCAAACGCAGGGGGATAGAGAGTTGTCCTTTATACTGAGATAGAGTTCGACGAGCTGTATTCAACGCACTCTTCGGCATTGTTGTGACTACACGTACTGCGGACTTATGGCGGCAAGAATGTCGGCGGAAGGGTGGTTTAAACCCTTCCCATTATTTTTTCTCGAAAATCAGAAAGTGTTCGCGATTGCCATTTTGATGCTATCGTGTGAAAAGAAGTAAGTCAAAGGGGGAATACAGGGCCGCATCCCGTTCCTCGGTATGGCCATTATTTCCGGAATTAGAGACTCAAATATTTCAGGTACCCAAAAATTAAGGCTAGGAAAAAGTGCGGCGGATTTGCCCGATTTTAGCGGTGATTACTAAGGAAGATGTGGGGATGCTACAGTTAAAAGCGCGGGCCTCTGAGCCCCTTTGTTCTCCTTGTGTAGAAAAAGTCTGTTTTGGAAGGTGAAAATGACCACTTTTTGAAATTTTGCCGGCCTCTCCCGTCCAAACGCAGGGGGATAGAGAGTTGTCCTTTATACTGGAGATAGAGTTCGACGAGCTGTATTCAACGCACTCTTCGGCATTGTTGTGACTACACGTACTGCGGACTTATGGCGGCAAGAATGTCGGCGGAAGGGTGGTTTAAACCCTTCCCTTTTTTTTTTTCTCGAAAATCAGAAAGTGTTCGCGATTGCCATTTTGATGCTATCGTGTAAGAAGTAAGTCAAGGGGGAATACAGGGCCGCATCCCGTTCCTCGGTATGGCCATTATTTCCGGAATTAGAGACTCAAATATTTCAGGTACCCAAAAATTAAGGCTAGGAAAAAGTGCGGCGGATTTGCCCGATTTTAGCGGTGATTACTAAGGAAGATGTGGGGATGCTACAGTTAAAAGCGCGGGCCTCTGAGCCCCTTTGTTCTCCTTGTGTAGAAAAAGTCTGTTTTGGAAGGTGAAAATGACCACTTTTTGAAATTTTGCCGGCCTCTCCCGTCCAAACGCAGGGGGATAGAGAGTTGTCCTTTATACTGGAGATAGAGTTCGACGAGCTGTATTCAACGCACTCTTCGGCATTGTTGTGACTACACGTACTGCGGACTTATGGCGGCAAGAATGTCGGCGGAAGGGTGGTTTAAACCCTTCCCCTTTTTTTCTCGAAAATCAGAAAGTGTTCGCGATTGCCATTTTGATGCTATCGTAAGTAAAGTAAGTCAAGGGGGAATACAGGGCCGCATCCCGTTCCTCGGTATGGCCATTATTTCCGGAATTAGAGACTCAAATATTTCAGGTACCCAAAAATTAAGGCTAGGAAAAAGTGCGGCGGATTTGCCCGATTTTAGCGGTGATTACTAAGGAAGATGTGGGGATGCTACAGTTAAAAGCGCGGGCCTCTGAGCCCCTTTGTTCTCCTTGTGTAGAAAAAGTCTGTTTTGGAAGGTGAAAATGACCACTTTTTGAAATTTTGCCGGCCTCTCCGTCCAAACGCAGGGGGATAGAGAGTTGTCCTTTATACTGGAGATAGAGTTCGACGAGCTGTATTCAACGCACTCTTCGGCATTGTTGTGACTACACGTACTGCGGACTTATGGCGGCAAGAATGTCGGCGGAAGGGTGGTTTTCCCCTTTTTTTTCTCGAAAATCAGAAAGTGTTCGCGATTGCCATTTTGATGCTATCGTGTAAGAAGTAAGTCAAGGGGGAATACAGGGCCGCATCCCGTTCCTCGGTATGGCCATTATTTCCGGAATTAGAGACTCAAATATTTCAGGTACCCAAAAATTAAGGCTAGGAAAAAGTGCGGCGGATTTGCCCGATTTTAGCGGTGATTACTAAGGAAGATGTGGGGATGCTACAGTTAAAAGCGCGGGCCTCTGAGCCCCTTTGTTCTCCTTGTGTAGAAAAAGTCTGTTTTGGAAGGTGAAAATGACCACTTTTTGAAATTTTGCCGGCCTCTCCCGTCCAAACGCAGGGGGATAGAGAGTTGTCCTTTATACTGGAGATAGAGTTCGACGAGCTGTATTCAACGCACTCTTCGGCATTGTTGTGACTACACGTACTGCGGACTTATGGCGGCAAGAATGTCGGCGGAAGGGTGGTTTAAACCCTTCCCCTTTTTTTCTCGAAAATCAGAAAGTGTTCGCGATTGCCATTTTGATGCTATCGTGTAAGAAGTAAGTCAAGGGGGAATACAGGGCCGCATCCCGTTCCTCGGTATGGCCATTATTTCCGGAATTAGAGACTCAAATATTTCAGGTACCCAAAAATTAAGGCTAGGAAAAAGTGCGGCGGATTTGCCCGATGTTAGCGGTAGGGGATAGAGAGTTGTCCTTTATACTGGAGATAGAGTTCGACGAGCTGTATTCAACGCACTCTTCGGCATTGTTGTGACTACTCGTACTGCGGACTTATGGCGGCAAGAATGTCGGCGGAATTTCTCGAAAATCAGAAAGTGTTCGCGATTGCCATTTTGATGCTATCGTGTAAGAAGTAAGTCAAGGGGGAATACAGGGCCGCATCCCGTTCCTCGGTATGGCCATTATTTCCGGAATTAGAGACTCAAATATTTCAGGTACCCAAAAATTAAGGCTAGGAAAAACTGCGGCGGATTTGCCCGATGTTAGCGGTGATTACTAAGGAAGATGTGGGGATGCTACAGTTAAAAGCGCGGGCCTCTGAGCCCCTTTGTTCTCCTTGTGTAGAAAAAAGTCTGTTTTGGAAGGTGAAAATGACCACTTTTGAAATTTTGCCGGCCTCTCCCGTCCAAACGCAGGGGGATAGAGAGTTGTCCTTTATACTGAGATAGAGTTCGACGAGCTGTATTCAACGCACTCTTCGGCAGTACTGCGGACTTATGGCGGCAAGAATGACCACTTTTGAAATGGCGTCCAAACGCAGGGGAATGTCGGCGGAAGAGGTGGTTTAAACCCTTCCTTCGGCGGAAGGGTTTTTCTCGAAAATCAGAAAGTTTTCGCGATTGCCATTTTGATGCTATCGTGTAAGAAGTAAGTCAAGGGGGAATACAGGGCCGCATCCGTTCCTCGGTATGGCCATTATTTCCGG
>JAJSOF020000013.1:158915468-158973501 GCA_025594305.2 Periplaneta americana
TATGTATTTTTACGAGTTAAAGTGTTAAATTGGAATTATATTTTTTAAGTTAATTTATCTTTAAGTGTTTTAACCCAGCTTTTGCCTACGATCACAAGGCAAGAAGGACTTCCCTCTCACAGGAGGATAGTGAATGACAGCCTTCAGCATTCCTGCCTGTAACAGGCCCATATTGGTACACATTAGTATGAAAGTGTGGTTTTTGTTCCTACCCGAACATCCATTGGAGGACAAAAATATGTCTGTGACAAGATTAAGCAAGTCTTTTGTTATATAGCCGCAAACAAAAGATGAAAACTTATTTGCCCCTTTTCTTGCTTTCCAGTAACACAGACAAACTGTAAAAACTTCCAGGTTTTAGATAAAATGTATACACAAACAGTACAATCAAATCAGTTTCGTATAGAATATTTTTTGCACTGGAATGTGAGGAAGACAGAAATGTTGCATAAAATAGAAAACTATTACCCCTATCGTATTGTCAGGGTGGAATTTTTGTTAAAACAGAAGAAGTAAATTTGTTGTGATGTTAACAAGGAATCGTGTGTTCATGAAAGACAGTCTCCACTGATTCAGGTTTGATATTAGCACTGTGATTCTTACTCTGCTGGTCTGTGGGTAACAAATCCTAATTTACAAATTCAAAGTATGCTTGCACATTTTGTTACAGCACGTAGACCCAGAAATATTTATTTATCTGCATACCATCTTCTTGTAACCATTTAAAATTAGAAAATAATTCTTTGTACCGGTATCACATTTTACTTCTCTATTAATTCACTCACTGGAAATGTAGATTATAGATATCTTCACTTCGGAGATCCTGAAATGGAAGAAGAATGAGATTTGACTGTTTTCGTCCTCTATGGAAAAACAGTGTAGTCTGCATTTGAACATAAACATATTATTAGTAAGTTGAATGTTACATTTTGATTAAGATATATTACGATTACATTAACATAATAGAGGGGCAATGTTGTTTTCGAATATAACAATCCAAAAGCCAGGTAGCCTATCCCTGAGTAGTGCTAAACGAACAACAACACTGGCTTAAGCAAATCTTACGAAACATGAAGAAAATGAAGAAAACCAGAAAATCAAGAAAAAGTTTCTTTTCAGACACAAACAAGACCTAAATGCAAAATCTTCCAATGGAACGTAGAAGGCTTTTCAATTACAAAACTCTTGGAAATGAAACAGATACTGAAACACGAAATTATTTTATTAGTGAAGCAAATATACCTGCAGGCAGTATCAAGTGCTGCAATGAACCAAGATACACGATATGTATCTCGAAGAACAGACAAGTGGTAAGTGCTATACAAATACTTAAAAGAATTATTTGACTTCAAAATTCAAAGTAGTTGAAGAAATGAACACCATAGATATATCAGACACAATAAAAGTAACAATGTGGACAGAAAACAGAAAAGTTATAGTTAGGGACCGGATTTTTATGTAATTACATATTATATTCCTTTCAACCTAACCGTATATAAATAACAAATCTTTGCGAATCTTGTAATTACCATTAATATATTAAAATTTCATACTACATATTTTTACATATTTACCCCACATTACATATTATGGCTTGGTATTACATAAAACTACATAGTTTGGGGTTTTATTCATTTTTACTTCTTTAAAAGGAAAAATAAAACTTCTGCTGGGGAAGTTTACAATTTGAAATACACAGATTTAAAGAGCCTTTTTACCTACCCGAAAAAAGGATATATTTCGGGACGAAACATAACATCTTAGTTCCAGGAAGTGAAAGAGGCACTCACCCCTTACCACCTACTGTAAATATGAGTGAAAAAAGGCAACCTTTCTCATACAACTACTTTGTATTGTAAAAATCAAGGAGGGAATACTCTCATACGCATAAGCGGACGACATAGTAGTAGGGTCTAAAGACCTTACAAAGTTACAAGAAACAATAAACATCATGGTAAAATGGTGCAATAAAACAAATTTGATATAAATGTGGACAAGACAGAAATGATGATACTCAGAAACGACGGAAGAGCACCAGAAACAATAGAAATCGTCATGAAGAACAGAAAATTAAAAATTGCACCAGACTACAAATATCTAGGCTTAACAATGCAAACCAGCGCAGATATTGATATTAAATATTTTCATGATTTTACATATCGTCGGTTTCTTGGTAAAAGTGACCAAGTCTAAATTGAAAATTGTTGGGAAAAGGCATTTAAAGGTTTAATGACCATCCAAAGATAACTGTGCTTCTTTAGATGTTAGTAGCAAGTAATTTTGAAGGTAAATGTGCTATATTATTAGTTTTTAATATATAATTATGTGAATTAAATACTATTATAGTCACAATCATTATAATTATGTCTTAAATTTTCATAAAGGTTGGATGCCTTGGAATGCCACTTGGTCACTTTTACCAAGAAACTGACGATATTTTGATACATATTCAGCTTATTTTTCTTACATAAATATGTACATATTTCACACCTTGATATTACCGGTACATAAAAATCCGGTCCCTAGTTGTAGTGTACAGTACCTACAGACCATCGAGAAATCTAAATTTGAATCTTAAAGATCTGAAAATAATACCACAAACAATTTTAATAGGAGATATCACTGCATCATCTCCAACATGGGGTTACAACTATACAAATGAAGCAGGCAAATTGATAGAAATATTTCTGCGCTCTAAAAACATGGAATTAATATACCAACCAAAAGATATACCAATACAAGAACAGCACAAACCCAGATGTAGAAATTTGTCTTCTCACAATTGGCACACAAGACAAGCAGAGAAGTAACACAAGATCCAAACTGTGGCCACGAGCAGCAGTAGCAGAGTGAAAAATGAAAAGGATATCTTGCAACTTCCACTGGGCAGGCTTGGAGAAATTCAGAAATTACATAGATGGACATACCGACAAAATAAATACACAAAGAAAGCCATACACAACAATGAAACAGATTTGCGCTTTAACCCAAGAATGAGAGAGAGAAAAGAAAAAGAAAACTAGCAAACAAAATACAAACCATTCTGGACTCCCCACCTGACCCAAATTGTAAATAAAATAAATAAATAGTAATTAATTACTTTATTGTTAGAAAAATACTATTTTACAAGAATGACATTGTGGATCATGGTAACAACACCTCCACCCCCTCTATCTGCACGAAACAAATTAAAAATTTTGTAGTCAGCAAATTTGTGAAATTTTAAAATATTATCAATCTGAAAAGATTCTTGTGTGCATATTACAGAAGGCTTTTTGTCTTGAACTTCTTCTTTTAATAAATCCATTTTATTTCTTAAAGACCTAGAGTTTCATTGTAAAATTTTTAGAGTGTCTATATCTTTTTCGTTAATGTTGCCTTTTCGTTTTAATTCTCGGTCTTTAAATGTACTACCCAATGAGACATGGAATTTATCTTTTTAGCCTCATTAGCCCAGTACCAGCTGCAGAAGACACAGCCCTGCAGTATATATTGACTACACCCCAACTCTGGCTACTAGCAACAGGCATCTATAATGAACACCGATCAAAATACCCCTCATTTCTCGTGAAAAACAACAACTGAATAGACTACAGTGGACTATAGTGGACTTTATGTTGTCGGCAAACAGCTGGATACATTAAGAAGACTGATTGATTGATTGATTAGAAAAAGTACCTACACAAGGAAAATTGTTAAATATACAAAAATTCTAGCACTGGCCTGAAAGAGAGTGACCTTGTGTACAGAAGAGGATTCAATACATAATAAAATTACTTAAATAAACAATTAATATCCAATAGTAATAAAGTTTTTTTTTAACTAATAATGGTGGGTACTTGACTGATGTCATTCACCCATATGAAGTCAGTTGTGTAGACCAATGCACCGACAGAGTTGTTGCCCAGGGTGCACCATAGGAGGCTGGTCTACGCTACACCCATGACGAGATGAGATGATGATGGAGATTTGTTGAAATGCCACAGGGGAACCAGAGTTTCCGGAGAAAACCCCTGTGCTACCTGGACCACAGGCTTGCCCAAAACAAGTTATAGATCGGGGGTACATCGGGAATCGAACTCGGGTCCACAGGGTTATAAGTCCAGCACTCTAGGCACTAGACCACCGTGGCGGCATTAGTAATAAAATGTTTACATACATTTTAAATTTAAAACTATTTCCGCTAACTGGTTGAGAATATTTCTTTATTAATTCGTTATAAATTCAAGGGCCAATATCACTACAACACAAACAAACAAATACAACCACACAGGCGTACACAAACTCAAATGTAACACCTGCAAAAACTTCTACATAGGACAGACAGGCAGATCATTTCAAACACGTTACAAAGAACACATCACAGCCATAACAAAATTACAAAACACCTCCACATATGCAGAACACATCACAAATGCTAACCACACCTACAGAGACATCAACACAGACATGGAAATACTGCACATCCAACCAAAAAGCCAGAAATTCAACACACTAGAACAATATGAAATATACAGACACACGAAAACACACCCCAACGATATTCTCAACACACAACTCAATTTCAAAACACATACACTCTTTGACTCTACATTATGAACGCACTCACACAGGAAACAAGAGGCGCCAAGACCAACAACGACCAGTTCTGAAGATGGCCCAAAATAGGTCGAAACATGTTAACAAGGTACGTTAAAATTTAACACAAGAAAGTTCTTATCATACATATTCCGAAGTGATACAGTGTTAAAAGTTGTGTAATCAAGATGTATAATCACTACAGTACTGTGATTGAAGGTACACTCGTTAAACACTTGGGTTCAAATAAACGTATTGTTTCCATGCCTTTGGCTTTGTATTTGTAAGTAGTCCTTATGGTTTGAAATTTGTGCGAGTTTTATGTACTCGTGCAAAACTTAATAATGCCATATATTGGTATAAATTTTATTTCAAGACTTCAAATCCTTTACACAATTTTTCAGTGAGATAATTATTGATTATAATCAATAGATTTTCTTTAGATATATTCTAATTAAAGGCGGGATTTAGCAAGAGCAGAGAAGGCAAGCAAACAATGGGATGCAGTGCAATGGAGGAAAGCAGTAGTAATACTATGCCTCAACATAAATAAAGAAAAGCAAACCTTGTTCATGTTTCTCTTTAAAATCTAAATTTAATTATAAAACTGATTCTACAAAAGCATATAATTTTTTTAACAAAGTCAATAATAAGTTGTCACCAAGAGTCCATATAGTATAGTATTTATTAGCTGTTGTTATAGCAAAAGCTAATGACATTGTCAAATTGCACGTGTGAAATTATCGTGCAAAAATGAAAAATATTCTATTACAACACTAAACATAAAACAAAATGATCACAAATACTTCTTAGAGTTTACAATTGAGAGTCAATATTATCAAAATTAGGCTAATATCTAGATGAAAATTGTAACACACTGATCACAAATATTATTTGATTTGCTCCGTTTATATACAATAAAACAAGAATTAACTTAACAATTTATGAGAATTTCCTAATATATTACAAAATAATAATATAATTCAGAGAAAGAAACCTAAAAATTGTCTACAGCTTGATTTTCTGATTCAAAATATTCTTGCACAGAATAGAATGAGTTTCTAAGAAGCCACGTTTTCACTTTGACTTTGAATATGTCTAGTGACACTTCCTGTGGTAACATGTTGAACATCCTACAGCCCAACATGTTAGCACTACTTTTAACTTTGGATAGTCTGCAAAATGGTATGTCCAGTTTTTCTTTATTCCGAGTACTATACTCATGTTTATCCATCCTACTGGTGAAGCCATAAAGATTTTTCTTGATGTAAAGAAGGAGTTCCAGAATATATTCATTAACAACTGCTAAGATGGACTCCTGTATGAACAGAGGTTTACAATGTGCCTACAATTATAAATGAAACAGAAATAACAGACAACAGAAAGATAACAGAAAACTTTAATACCCATTTTGCAATAAAAGATATATTAAATAAAACAAATAAGAGAGCAGATAATTCACTTAAATGACAAAACAAAAGAAGTACTGCATACAGAAGTCAGCCATATTACGAAATATTCTCTAAGAATTTCACCACAGACGAACTGAAGCACACCACAAACACATTGAAAAACAGAAAACAACCTGGACCCGACAAGATATTTTCAGAATTCTTACAGAACTTAGGATCACAGACCCTGGAAAAGTCGTCACAATTTATAACAAAATCTGAAATTCCACATAAAATTCGTTAGCTGACTGGTCATAAGCCATAACTACACATAATACTGAAACCTGGCAAAAATAAACAAATTCCTTCATACAGATCTGAAGGCCTTACCTCAATGGCGGTAAGAGTACAAGAAAAGATGATATGTGCGAGTCTAAATTGATATTTAGATAAACAAAACTACTAACAAGTGAACAAGCTTGATTCCTACTTAACAGACAGCATACCGGTAATAAAGAATAACAATCTTCACACAAGAAACGAAAAAGGCATTCAAGAAAAATGGGAGAATTCTAATTGCATCGGTATTCAAATATATCCAAGAAGCATACAACACAGTATGACATACAAAACTTATAGAAACACTAAAAATTATAATCATGAACAGAACTAAAGTCAGAAAATAGAATAAATGAAGCACTAAAAATTATAATCATGAACAGAACAAAACAGACAGAGAACAGAATAAATGAAGCACTAAAAATTATAATCATGAACAGAACAAAACAGACAGAGAACAGAATAAATGAAGCACTAAAAATTATAATCTTGAACAGAACAAAACAGACAGAGAACAGAATAAATGAAGCACTAAGCATTATAATCATGAACAGAACTAAAGTCAGAGAATGGAATAAATGAAGCACTAAAAATTATAATCATGAACAGAACAAAAGTCAGAGAATGGAATAAATGAAGCACTAAAAATTATAATCATGAACAGAACTAAAGTCAGAGAATGGAATAAATGAAGCACTAAAAATTATAATCATGAACAGAACAAAAGTCAGAAAATGGAATAAATGAAGCACTAAAAATTATAATCATGAACAGAACAAAACAGACAGAGAAGAGAATAAATGAAGCACTAAAAATTATAATCTTGAACAGAACAAAACAGACAGAGAACAGAATAAATGAAGCACTAAGCATTATAATCATGAACAGAACTAAAGTCAGAGAATGGAATAAATGAAGCACTAAAAATTATAATCATGAACAGAACAAAAGTCAGAGAATGGAATAAATGAAGCACTAAAAATTATAATCATGAACAGAACTAAAGTCAGAGAATGGAATAAATGAAGCACTAAAAATTATAATCATGAACAGAACAAAAGTCAGAGAATAGAATAAATGAAGCACTAAAAATTATAATCATGAACAGAACAAAACAGACAGAGAATAGAATAAATGAAGCACTAAAAATTATAATCTTGAACAGAACAAAACAGACAGAGAACAGAATAAATGAAGCACTAAAAATTATAATCATGAACAGAACTAAAGTCAGAGAATGGAATAAATGAAGCACTAAAAATTATAATCATGAACAGAACTAAAGTCAGAGAATGGAATAAATGAAGCACTAAAAATTATAATCATGAACAGAACAAAACAGAGAACTGAAGCACTCAAAAACTACAATTGTTGACAGAAGAAAGCAAACAGAGAACAGAAGCATTCTAAAACTACAATCATGGCCAGAACAAAACAACAAGTAAGTAAACACGAATGCAACATGCTACAAATTCTTCTCCATACACCAAGACATTATGATTTCAACCTAACAATAAAAAATAAAATACTAAACGAATAAAAAAATATTCACTACTTAGGAATGCAGCTAGACAACAAACTCAACTTGAACAACTATGCTGAAACCACAGTAAAAAAAAACTAAGCTTAAAGTGACACGGAATTGCCTCTCTACATAATGTCAATTTATGTCTTACGTAAGGAACTTTGACGGACTTATAATCCTGTAGACCTGGATTTGATCCCTGGTGTACCCCGGATTTATAACTTGATTTGGACAAACCCATGGTCCAGGTAACACAGGAGTTTCCTCCAGGAGATCCAGTTTCCCTGTAGTACTCAAACAAATCTTAATCATCATCATCATCTCATCTCATTGCAGGTGTATCGTAGACCAGCCTGTTACGGTATTGGTCTAGACAATTGGCTTCATCTGGGTGAATGACGAACAGTCAAGTACCCACTGACTCTTTCACAGCTCATGAACATGTAATGTAACTTCATTCTATGCTGGAACAGTAGTTTTTCTTTATTTTATTTCCTTACTGAGGAAACTTGTCTGTGGTGTAATAATCATGATGAAGATCTGGAACACATTCTTCTATACTGTCCATCCATAAACCACAAAAGAAGTAAATTAAAATCATCAGTACCAGTTGCAGAAGACACAGCCCTGCAGTATATATTGACTACACCCCAACTCTGGCTACTAGCAACAGGCATCTATAATGAACACCGATCAAAATACCCCTCATTTCTTATGAAAAGCAACAACTGAATAGACTACAGTGGACTATAGTTGACTTTATGTTGTCAGCAAACAGATGGATACATTAAGAAGATTGATTGATTGATTCCTTACTGAGGAATAATTTTTTTTCCCCATTCGTCAACGAATTTCACTACATTACCCCTACCCCCAGATTTAACATTCTTTCTGCCATAGCAGACTGCCTAAATGACAAAGAATACTATATAAAGTTACATTTTTTCATACAATAGTTGTAACAGTAACAAAGGTAACAAATTTGCTAATACATGGCAATATGAGAAAAATTATGAAAATAGGAGTAGTATATAATTTGGTCTTCAGATCATACTGTATAAATGGTTGTTTAATATTTCAATAGAACCTTTCAAAGCAAGAAGGGCTACATCTAAACAAATTTGCTTTGGAATGGCGAAATTTTTACTGAAGTTTAAAAACTGTCTTGGAATGGTGCCATGGCTTCCAATCATCAACCCAATGGCGGGGAAACTGTCAATGTTGTATTTCTATTGAAAGTCTTATATGGTTTTTTCTCTCGAAGCCAACAGCTTCCACCTGGTCCACAGCTATTTCCTGTCGGATCTATGATGAAGCCTCTTCTATTCGTCTTGTTAATGGCAATTATATCGCCTCTCCGCGTGCTCCCGTCAGCAGCAAGGCAATGCACTTCTTCAAGAACTTCGTAATTCTCACTAGACAGAGTGGCTGCAATTTGCCATGATGTCTTGTATTGCACAGAAGTTCACCACGTGGACAACAGTCAAGGACATGGGCCGATGTTTCTTTCTCACTGCAAAATTTAACAATTTCAAAAACATAAATGTAAAACATCCAAATAAACAATTCCTGAAAATTGTAACTTCCTAGATTAAATATAAGCTGAAAAAAGTTCCCTTTATATGAAAAAATAAATGCGAAAAATGAGTGTTAAAATAGGCTTGTATACATACACTACACCTCCTCCTCAAATTAACCTGGGTATAATTTTAGTATAATCACATGTGAGTTACCATTTTGAGGAGGAAAACTCAAATACTAAATTTTAAAAATAAATGAATATATAATTTCCTGCCCAAAATCCGTAAATTTAAGAAGAATTATCATTGAAATTAAAAATTGTGTAACTCTTCTCAGAAAACTGAAAAATTAAAATGGATATAGGTACCATTTTAAAGAGGAAGAACCAAATAATATACTGAAAAAAATTAAAATAAAATAAAAATTTCTACCCAAAATTAAAAAATTGTTAAGAAACCACCATGTGCCCAGACTGACATCTTGAAACTCATAACAGGAGCGTCAAAAGAACTCCATCCACGAATCTATTACCAAAAGTCTCAACAGTACTTCTCATACAGGTATCTTAATATATAACAAGATACCTGAGGATATTAAACATTTAAATTATGAAGGTTTCAAAACCAGGGTAAAAACTATTCTGCTCCAGTCCATGCCGTTCAAAATCACTGATGTCTTGCATTAAAGCTATAAAGCAAAATACCTACCTTCATTAGGCCTACTGTTGCACATAATTTTTTCTCCAAACAATATTGATAATAATGTAGGACTATCTTGCTTTTACCTAATCTCTGTTAATTTATTTATTTAATGTCTTGTAAACGGAAAATGTATTATATATCTTGTTATTTATTGTGTCTTTTGGTAGTTTTACTATTCTTTGAAAACTTAAGAGTGTTAAAATTAAATTCATACTAGAAATCAATTAAATTCATACAGTACTAGAAATCTTATTTGTGTGTGTATGTGTGTGTATTTTTTGCGTTTGTATTTTGTGTTTGTATTTAATGACGAATCTATAATCTGCAATAGATTGTACAGGGAATGAATAAATACAATACAATACAATCTATACACAAAAGAAGCCTATAGTGGAAGAAATCAGACAGCAAACAGCATCAAACTTCTTCAAAATTAAATCTCTCCCTGGGTTAACGTGGGCAAAACAAAACCCACAAGAACAAACACTAAAACACAAGCAGACTTAATTAAGCTAAATCCAGAATATTTAAAAAAAAAATTGATTTCATTTCATTTATTGAATTCCATAGATCTTACATCAGCACTATAGCTTTTAAGTGTGAAACAACCAAAGTTGTGCTAATATATACAACACACACCAAGCAGATTAATTCAATTTACAAGCATAAACAATAATTCATCAGTTGAATAGGAGGTATGAGTAACGCAGAAATGTTGTTAACTCTCTTCTAAACATTTTCTCTCGACCCTTCAAAGTTTAAAGAAAATTAGGCAGTGCATTGACTACAGTAATACTCGAATAGTGAACTTCTTTTTATAACAGCTTAGACCAGCCATTTTCAACCGGTGTGCCACGAGAAGATTAAAATAGTAAAGGTTGTTGCAGAAAAATTAAAAAAAATTAAAATGAAAAAAGTAGTAAAAAAGTGAGTCCACAAGACTTATCTTTCAGCAAAGTGGCACAGGTTCACAAGTCAGCAATCAGGAACGCAGTGTAGGTGTGCGATAAGCAGAGAAAATGACGGCCGTACAGCCAAGTTGCCAGATCAGTACTGCACCAACCTTGATTTGAATTGAATTTGAATTTACGGGAGAGGGCACTACGACCCAGCACTGCCACCTTATTAGATCTATTGCGCTGACCCTTGGCATGTTCCAAAACCACACCAGCTGACCACACTGAGATTCGCTGCGTACCCAAGCTCCTAGCAGGCAACTTCACTCCTCCCTAGGCCAGCCCCCTCACACGTCACCAGCCAGTGTTCAGGAAATGCTGTTGAATGATGACGGAATGGAGAAATTATGGAGAAAAACCCCAACTGTAACTTTGTCCGCCACAAGTGTTACTATGAACCAACCTTAAAAAAATATCTTACTTTACTTGTTTTATGAAAAAAATTCCCCCTAGTTAGGAACCAATGGTCAAAATTACATGAGAGTGTCGTGGGATTTTAAATTACAACTTTAGTGTGCCACATGTTGAGAAACGCTGGCTTAGACTAACAGAGGGTAGCTGCAGATCTGATTTGTGTCTTGTATTAAAATTATTAATGTTTTTATTAGTACTAAATATATTTGGTTTTTAATATAAAATACCATCAGGGAAAGAACGTACTGGTATTCACATGGTAAGATCAATATTTCTAAATTTTGAAGGTCTTTTTTCATTACCACTGTTCTTTTATGCACATTTATCATTATCCTTGTAGCTTTCTTCTGTAAATTTGATTTGATTTTTATTAGCTGTAGGAAATACAAGCTTTCATGGCATCGTTAGTACACAAGAAAAATTATGGAATTTAATATATAATACAATTCTAAATAACATGCAAAACTACAATTCATTCAAGGGTATAGAGACGTGAATATTTTTGGAACTTTTTTTTTGGTATTAAAGAATTACGCAAAGTTTTCTGAATCCAGAGATATATAGTTTACATAGTTTATTTATGTTTGCTATTTAAATGGTCATGTTCTAACACAATACAAGTCAGCTAAAACATTCACTTTTAAGTTTTAGTTGAATTTCCCAAAAGTTGCAATTTTCCACACATATTATTTCATAATTCCACAACCATCAGAGATAGGATGCTGGAATTTTGCACACTGATTTCACATCCAGTTATGCAAAAAATAGACTGTAATCATGTACATATCTTCGAAAATAAAAAAAAATTAGGCCGCAAAATATGATGTAAGTTAAATTTTAACACATGTTACAATAGGACAGCCTACATAAAATATTAACTGTATTAAAATTAAGAACTCTACATGTCTGAGAGTAGTCCACTGTTTAGAAATAAGTGTTTATTACAAGCAGGAAAAAATTAAAGATGTCAGAGAAACTCTAACAATGTTATGGTTACCAAATGATATAACTGTATATATTGTTTCAAATACCGGTACTCTGATAAAACTGGCTCTTATCAAAAAGGAGTGCGTTATATGGCAGTAAATATTTTAAATGCCTTCTTATGGATATAAAAAATCAAACTCAAAACATAAGATTAAGGTCATATTAAAGCAGTACCTAATTTCTCACGCCTTCTATTCTGTAGGTGAATTTATAACATTCAAAAACGCTTCATGAATATTTCTGTCTTGTATTAAGTATCAATACTCACCCCTTGCACCAGTATATTGTAAAACTCTTCTGCATATATTTGAACTGAACTGTGACTATAGACTTTGTAGCACTATTAAGATTTTTTTACACGTTCCATGAAGCAATCTATGAATAACATGAAATGTAAATAAATACAATGTCAGACACACATACTCTGCAAACGGAGCTACTTACTATTTTCAAGAAACTACAAATAATGCCCATGGCTTGTCAGAATATCTTTTCATTAATAATCCTCCTCGTAAGTAATCGTGAAAACTTTGTAACTAATTCACCAGTTCATAGCATAAATACACGTCAAAAAATTACTTTCATACTCCATCGGCAAGTCTAGCGTGCTATCAAAAAGGAGTGCGTTATATGGCAGTAACAATTTTTAATAGCCTCCTATCGATATAAAAAATGAAACTCAAAACATAAGATTATTTAGGGCCAAATTAAAGAAGTACCTAATTTCTCACGCCTTCTATTCTATAGGTGAATTCATGATATTCAATAACACTTCATGAAATTGATACTAAAACTTTGTGTTGTACTAGTAGACTATATTGTCAATCTCGTCTGTATATATTTCATCTAGACTGTGACTATAAATTAAGACTTTACAATAGTATTAAGTTTTTTGACTTGTTCCATATTCTAGCTGTAAGCAATGTATGAATATCATGGAATGTTAATAAATACGATACAATACAATACTTTGTAATAGAAAACTATTATCAGCTACGAATTCAGTAAAACACTTAAGGGTGATTTTTGATACTAAGCTTACTTGGAATAAACATAGGCATAT
Organism: Periplaneta americana; assembly: GCA_025594305.2. NCBI lineage: Eukaryota > Metazoa > Arthropoda > Insecta > Blattodea > Blattidae > Periplaneta > Periplaneta americana. The sequence goes on from JAJSOF020000013.1 coordinate 158,928,944, forward strand.
AACATGATAAGCTGGAAGGCGTTTATCATTTATAAAACGTTTGTCAAGCATGAAATTCTCTTGCTACTACTTATAAAACAGTACCGGTAATTACAAACTGTGGTGAAGTTTTAATAACAGCAAATCTTAAAAAGATAAAACAAAATTAGAAAATTAAAGTCTCTGATTAATTACAGGAGCTGTCAAATCTACTCCAATACCTGCAAATGCATCAGTCTGCTATTAGAAAAGGATGCTATTGTTCAATATGAAACATTTATCATACTTCCATTTAGCAATTGGGAGCTAAGAAACTTCACAGTTAGCTTAAACCTCAGGAAAGCTTTCTCTCTGAAGTACATGAAATTAAGAAAAAGATAAATCTCCCAACAAGTAAAGAAAATCTAATAAAAACTAACCCTATACAAAAAACAGAACTAGAATATTAACTGAATTTGATTGAAGATACCAAGAAAAGTCACACTCCAAAAGATGTCCTAAAATAGCTAGCATTGGAAACTATTCACAGCTGATTCCCTAACAAAGAATGGCTTCATATTTTTAATTATGGATCCCTACTGTCCAACCAAAATATCCACTTTCTCGTTTTATAAATCCCTAGGTTATGGAGCTACAAATTTTGATGGAGAAGTTGAAGCCATCTATTCAATACTTCAAAATCTGTTGTATAAGGTCTCTTATTTTCAGGAAGCTGTTGTAGTCAGTGATTCTAGAGCAACTACTACTGCTATAACAACCAATACGTCACCTTAAAAAAATGATTGCCGGAAAATTATACACTATGTAATGAAGCTTAACAAAAGAATAGTTTTTCAAGGGTACTGGCATGCTGTCGGTTATCTGGTAATGAAGTTGCCGACCGTCTTGCTAACTTACTTACTGGCTTTTAAGGAACCCGGAGGTTCATTGCCGCCCTCACATAAGCCCGCCATCGGTCCCTATCCTGAGCAAGATTAATCCATTCTCTATCATCATATCCCACCTCCCTCAAATCCATTTTAATGTTATCCTCCCATTTACGTCTCGGCCTCCCCAAAGGTCTTATTCCCTCCGGCCTCCCAACTAACACTCTATATGATTTCTGGATTTGGCTATACGTGCTACATGTCCTGCCCATCTCAAACGTCAGGATTTAATGTTCCTAATTATGTCAGGTGAAGAATACAATGCGTGCAGTTCTGTGTTGTGTAACTTTCTCCATTCTCCTGTAACTTCATCCTTTTCAGGCCCAAATATTTTCCTAAGAATCTTATTTTCAAACACCCTTAAACTCTGTTCCTCTCTCAAAGACAGAGTCGAAGTTTCACAACCATACAGAACAATCGGTAGTATAATTGATTGTTTTATAAATTGTAACTTTCAGATTTTTTGACAGCAGACTGGATGATAAAAGCTTCTCAACCGAATAATAACACGCATTTTCCATAATTATTCTGTGTTTAATTTCCTCCCGAGTATCATTTATATTTGTCACTGTTGCTCCAAGATATTTGAATTTTTCCACCTCTTCGAATGATAAGTCTCCAATTTTTATAGTTCCATTTCGTACAATATTCTGGTCACGAGCCATAATCATATACTTAGTCTTTTCGGGATTTACTTCCAAACCTATCCCTTTACTTGCTTCAAGAAAATTTCCGTGTTTGTTTGCTAACAAAGGAAGTGTTATCATATAAAACCCCATGCCAACTTCATCATTTTCAACAGTTAAAAGATTAATTAACTAAAAAATCAAGATATAAATAATATCGCAAAATTTCTACGAAACTCCAAATAATACAATATGAGAGTGTCTCAACATGGAAGAAAGTATAATTCCTGAGTCTCCAAGGAAAAGTGCACTTGCATCCTTCCCATTACTCATGGGCATGACTGTTTGTCAAAACACTTGAACAAAATTGGAATTATTTCTTCACCACTTTGTTCACTGTGCAGTCTTCAGAAAAATATGGATCAAAATCGTCTTCAGCCATGTCCAGCTCTTTCCTCTAAACCCACTGTGTGTGAGAAATATTGAAGAGCAAGAGAGTTAATGGCTTTATTGACAAGAACCCAGCATTAGTTACAACACCCAAAACACCAGCTATTACAATTACAACTCTGTATAAAATTGGACCAAATGCTGACACTAGAAGAGGAGTGTCTACATTTATGTAGTAGAGCACACTCCATCTATTTTAACTTGAAAATTTCTCTTACCCAAGTAACTGGAAATTAATGTTGTTAATGACTGAGGAAAATAAAAATTGGCAAATTATATATGTAAGGCCAGCAAACCAAATAGTTTCAGCTTGTTATGTCAAGAAAGACAGCTACAGTATCGAAACCTTTTGTTATATCATTTATCAAGGCAAGAATATTAAGACTTATGAGTTTTCTTTTTGAGAAGCTGTTGTCACGATTGTGTAACTGACTTGCTACATGGGAACAGTCTCTTCTCTAATAGCTTTCCAGGTGTGTCAAGTAAACTGACTGGGTTTCTATTTTCTAGATAAACTGGATATTTTTCTTCTGTTTTGGAATGTGTGTAATACGAACATGTTTCTATTTCTGAGGGCATTACTGTACTTTCAGTACTGGTAATGTAGTGGAAAGTTTGGGATGAGACAAACTTTTTTTTTTTTTTTTTTTTTTTTTTTTTTTTTTTTTGTGTAAGTGCTAAATTATTGACTTGATCAGGTTCAGGAAATCTAAAAGATCCTATAAATGACAATTAAAATTTATTACATGTGCCGTCTATGCTTATCCTTATTTAACAAATATATTGGTTGTACAATATTTTGTTACATAATATATCTATTTAAACGTTTTCGGCTCTATGGAGCCATATGATGATACATTATGTAACAAAATATTGTACAACCAATATATTTGTTAAATAAGGATAAGCATAGACGGCACATGTAATAAATTTTAATTGTCATTTATAGTAATTAGCTTATCGGCCCCATCATGCCTCTTAAATTTTTAAAAGATCCTAGCTTTTCAATGATTTTCTTGATTTCTGACAGTATAGTGTACCGGTATTGGATTTAATTTTCATGATCGTTGATACTGTAATTCCAGTTTGTACAGTCAAAAGAATTTCTTGATGAAAATTTAGGTAATTTCTGTCAGTGTGGAACATTAAAATGTCTCTCAAGATAATTAGTGATAATTTCTTCTACCCCAACCCCTCCCCGCCACGAGGATTGTGTTTTAGTACTGTATTCTAACAGATTAGTTACTATTGCTTTTATATCTTTTCGCTTTGTATCCATCTTTTGGTATTATGTATTATTTGAGTAAGCAACATTTTGAACACCCTCTTCACACTTCTTACTTTTCTAGCCCATGAGTCGAGCTGGTTGGCGAGTTGGTATAGCGCTGGCCTTCTATGCCCAAGGTTGCGGGTTCGATCCCGGGCCAGGTCGATGGCATTTAAGTGTGCTTAAATGTGACAGGCTCATGTCGGTAGATTTACTGGCATGTAAAAGAACTCCTGCGGGACAAAATTCCGGCACATCCGGCGATGCTGATGTAATCTCTGCAGTTGTGAGCGTCGTTAAATAAACCATATTTTTTCTAGCCCATGAAGATTGTTTTTTTTTTAATTATTACACATATTTTTAACAGTCAGATTTCTTATATTTCGTACTTTCTGGCTCTCTTTTTCAAGTGGCATACATAATGTTCTGATTTGTTGAAGCCACCAGCAGGAATTTCATTGAAACATTTCGTTGGAATTCTTAATACACTGGTGACACTATTAATGTAGGCTACCATCATCACCATCATCATCATCATCATCATCATCATCATCATCCAGTTCTTCTTTGTACTGTAGCGAGATGTTGCCAGTTACAGACTTGTTTAAATAATTCTAAAGATGAAGCAATCAGTTTCGGGTTTAAGTTCTTTTTTCTTCAATGTACTTGCAGTAGGAATCTGATCTATAAGTTTAGTATTACAGGATTATGATCAGAAGTAAGAGATGTAAATGTTTCTATGTGAAGTGGGATAACATTAGCATTCAATAAATAATGCAACCTCCACAACATTACACGTGTGCATTATTATAGGCTCTTGAGGTGCTATGATTGTGATTGCACACATTAGCACGAGTTTTAAGGTGATTCACTACTGAAATTTCTAAGATTCACAATTTTTCAGCTAGACAGTTGAAATTTTACTGAATATGCATATCAGTATCATGTGTGGACTTCAGTCCTACGTTCATAGACATCTATGACGTAGTGCAGAGGGCGGCCACTAGAGGGAACCCAAGAGTTGGAACTTAAACTGAGACGATTCTGTCCGACACCGGGATGGGTATCCGGTGTGGATAAAGCATCAGCATGTAGAGCTGAAAACCCGGGTTCAAATCCCGGTGCTGGAGAGAATTTTTCTCCGTTCCATTATTCTTTCATCGTATGATGACGCAGAATATCTGCATGGAAATATCATATGTACTTCGGTACATTAAAATAATATATTTCAAATGAAAAAGTTTAATACAATTTTGCTCGTTTTTGCTTCCTTTTTCGACATAAAAATTGTTTTATATGAAACATTTCATAGCGTGTTTTGGGAAAGCCATTGATTTAATTCCCAATATACTCAGTTAATTTCAGAGAGCAGTGTATTATGATAAACAAATTGGAAATTATCCTTTGAAGAGGTGAAAAAATTCTAATACCTTGGAGCAACAATAACAAATCAAAATAAAATTGAGCAATATATTTTCAATACGAAGGGACTTTGCACCTGACGTTCACGCAATCAGCTGCGTGTACTCCATTCACTAACGTGCCGATGGAAGCCATTGGAGAGACAGCAGATCAGTGGCGTGCGAACAGCTGAGCAGTCAGCACTGGAACATAGTATGAAAATGTACTTTTTATTATTTCAAACTGTAGTATCGTATACTACAGTCTTAAAGATTTTGTCTATGTTTTAAATTTGACTTAATTTAGTCTTATTTTACAGGCACTGCATGCAACTCCACTTATGTGCAAATGCAGTTTATGAAATTAGATATTTGAGATATTGTGGAAGCTATACTTGCAACTAATATTAAAACTAATCTTAAAATACCGTATCAATCTTCATATGCTAAATATAACATACATACTGTTATTGCAAGTTATCTTGAACCTTACATCCCCTAAGTCTGTCTTTTGAACTGCTCGGTACGGCATCTACTCATCAGCGTAACGGCATGGCACGCAAGGATGCCCCTCCCTCAGGTAACGTGACTCTTTTTAGAAAACGTGGGTTCTTTCACTTCACGGCTCTCTACTGTAAAAGAACTCACGACACTCCGTTTTTGAGAGGAGAACACGGTTTCGTAGCAGGATTTAATTAACCTATAATGAGTAAGTATTTAAATATAATCGTGTGTACACTCCTCTCTCATCCGGGCTGGGGACCGGCAATGGCGGAGTTACTACAGCTATTTCTATACATTATATAGGCCTGCATGACTTACACCTACAGCTGATATGTACATATTCTTATAACAATATTTTACAGGCTTATTATTTGAATTTACATTAATTTACAATTATACACAATCTATATCGCTTGCATTGCTGCCATAATCGTCATCATCTTCATCGCTTGGTCCAAAATTAATTATTTCGTCAATGGCATCATCCATTCGGAATATCTTCTTAATCCTAGGTACTACTTTCTGAACAAGATAGAATTCTTCGATTGTATCCCGAATGACATGTTGATCGAAGTCGTCCACTTCCACTTTACACAAGTCCTAATTCTGGAATGAAATAATATGTTTTGCACAACTATAACAAAATAATAACTTACAACAGTAATTCATTATGTCGCTCACAGTACACACATTATTGTACATAACTATTATAGCAATAATTTCTAAACATTACATAACTGTCCTATTCTTTCCCGGAGTAGTGTGAGGTTCATTCGTTTGTAATTCAATATTATTCTTAATTCTCTTCACAGAACTAATACTTTTGCCAGAGTATTTAGCTGTTCTCTCATATTCCTTATCAAGAAGTTCCAGCAAACATTTGTTTAATTTTTCCTCCTCACAACATTTAATTATATTTGCGATAATTTCTCTTTCTCCGCTGTGGATAACAGCGTTACTTTTCTCCGTGGTGGTGTGATTTCACCATAATTACTACCCTGTGGTTGCTGCTCCATGTTAACACTACTGGTATGCAGTGAAGGAAATAGCTCTATGTTTCTTGACAAGAGATTATGATGCGGAGCATGAGCAAACAACTCAGTTGGCTCCACCCACGTTACGCGCTTCCTTCCCTCTGCCCCTCTGTCTCCGCCCAGGAAGTTCAAGATAACTTGCAATAACAGTACATACATACATTTATTTATTTATTATTGCTAGTAAGTTTTAAATGAATACAAATTAATAAATACAATGAAAGATAAACTAGCCCACTCCTGAATGAGTAAGACTCGTGCTCAGGAGGGGAATACATACATACATACATACATACATACATATACATACATTACATACATACATACAACATACATACATACATTACATACATACATACAACATACATACATACATACATACATACATACATACATACATTACATTACATACATACAATGTTATTACCCTTACGTAATTTATCATATCCCAAGCATGTAGCATTACTACAAAGTATTTTTTTTTTATTTTATTGGGTTATTTTACGACGCTGTATCAACAGCTAGGTTATTTAGCATCTGAATGAAATGAAGGTGATAATGCCGGTGAAATGAGTCCAGGGTCCAGCACCGAAAGTCACCCAGCATTTGCTCTATTGGGTTGAGGGAAAACCCCGGAAAAAACCTCAACCAGGTAACTTGCCCCGACCGGGATTCGAACCCGGGCCACCTGGTTTCGCGGCCAGACGCGCTGACCGACTACAAAGTAATGGAGCAAGCTGCTTATTTATAAAAAAATAGACAGACAGACAGACAGACAGAGACAGACAGATAGATAGATAGATAGATAGATAGATAGATAGATAGATAGATAGATAGATAGATAGATAGATAGATAGATAGATAGATAGATTACACATACATTATGGTTGATTGGGTGTGATGCAGTGGAACAAGGAAGACAGCAAAATCCAGTTTGGGGCGATGTCTCCTTAAACACGGAAGGTCGCTGATGCTCCTTTCACCTGTCAAGGCCCCTCGCGTCACTGTCGCTGTCGCATGTCCACAGCAGGAATGCAACGCGGCACTGAACTTCAGGACCCACTCACCTCGCCGTCCATCTTCCTGAATGAATGCAATCATCCAACACAACCAGTTATTTCTCTTGTCGTGGGAAAATGTTTTAATTAATATCTTATAAGAACAAATAATGTGGTGCAGAGGTCGTTACAAAGTCTCTCGTTGCAACTACATTTAGGCTTACTATTTTGAAATATGGTAGGGCCTACTTGAAATTCTGGGGAAAAATCCAGTATACGCCATTTTATCGTAACAAATAATCTAGCAGGAGAAGTCTGAACTTGAAATTGTATTTAGGAAAAATCTCTTTCATTATAGCTATTACAAGTATAACGTTTGTTAAATTCCATGATAAAAAGGAGAGTTATGCTATTGAATTCGGGTTACATTGGTACACTAACCAGGCCATATACATACGAGACGGTACTGATTAGCATAAGTTACTGAATCTATCTATATTTTTTATTCAACTATATACACTGAACCGTCCACACCTGTGGAGTAACGGTTAACGCGTCTGGGCGCGAAACCAGGTGGTCCGGGTTCGAATCCCGGTCGGGGCAAGTTACCCGGTTGAGGTTTTTTCCGGGGTTTTCCCTCAACCCAATTTGAGCAAATGCTGGGTAACTTTCGGTGCTGAACCTCGGACTCTTCACCGGCATTATCACCATCTCATTCAGACGCTGAATACCCTAAGATGTTGATACAGCGTCATAAAATAACCTACTTAAAAAGAAATACACTGATCCAATAGAAACAGAGTATAGCTCAACGGCACGCTTCACGGTTAGTACATTCAGTTTCTTATTAATATGGTGAAGCACGAGAGGACCGTTGGTTTCTGGTTGGGTTCTCGGTACGTTTTTCATTTCTTGCTGTTCAGTTTTTCAAGTACTTCAGTACAAGTATTAAACTTTTCGAATCGTCAATTAGTGTATCACTTAGAGCAAAAAATAAATGAAGCGCCAGCCGTATCTGCTATTGAAAATGTTAAGGCCAAGTTGTCCAGTGTTTTGTAATTTGTGGCATAAAGAATACGACCTATAATCCCGTCGCTCTTATTTCCGGCAGCCAATCACGTTGCAGGTCGGCTACATTTAAACGTGTGCGTCTTGTGATTCGCTGATGATGACGTTATACATTTGCTAAGGCTCGCTAAATACATAATATAATCGCCCGCCATTTTGGTTCTTTCGTTGGCGTTCGCAGAAAGCATACGAGGACGTTATTTGCCGCTCAATTATTTGCTGAATTACAGTGCGTTTAATTTATTATCATAGGAGCTACGGCATGATAATGTTTAACGGCGTGGCTAGCTCGGCAACGAAAGAACAAAAATGGCGAACGACACCACCTACCTAGACTTTATAGAGCCTTCACTTCCTAAGACGTAAGCAAAGAGGAGGAGTCACGCCGGGAATAACAGCGTCGCGACTATAGGTTATAGGCTACGTACCAGTACACAGGCCTACATATTTCTTGTTTGTACGTAATTTTACACAGGTCCTTGCAAAATTGCATTTAATTACATGTGAGTTAGTTCTGAATTGGATGTAATTCGCGTTTGTAAGTAGTAATTTTTTTTAAATCGAGTTTGAATTGTACGTACCTATTTTTTTTCCCTTAGATATACTGTAATGAATTTAATTCTAACTTCACAAAAATTGCGTTATGACTCGAAACACAACCCTGAAGGCCATTGGTCTCAAGGCCACCGACAAGACAGCTAATTCACACAGTCAGGCAAGCTCCGTATTTATCTTGTTTCGAACATTTTAAAACAGTTGCAGGTCTCTCAGTAAGCTTATCTGTCTAGCAGTCATGTGTGACACTAGCTGCTCGCTAGAAGACGAAGTTAGATTTATGAAAGAAGTTCAGGCAAATCCCAACAAAACAAAAACTGAGGTTTGTAATAAACATGCATAATATAAAAATTAAGATACATTGAAGTTTCAGTTGTTGACTGAAAAAAAATCATAGTGAATGCATGTCGTCAATTTATATTAAGCATTACCAGTCTTACGAATAAACCGTGTATAGCTAGTTTTTATACGAGACTTATGCAGAGTTGGGACAGAAAACGTTACTAATAAACCATGAATAAGCTATGGACGTATAAATAGGCTGTAACTATACAATGGAAATTGCTTTGCAGTAGTTACAGTCCATCGAAAAAGAAATCAAGTTTTTTTACGAAAAACAAATAAGGGATTAGTGTGTTGTTAAGTGTAACAACTGGAAGATTATTGTTATTAAGAGAGTTAACTAAATGTTCATATCCAATAATGATAGCTTGAATCTTACTTAGATTAAGTGCGAGTCCGAATTTGGCTGCCCAAGTGGAAACAGTGTCTAAGTCACAATTCAACTTAGCATTTGATTCATTGATCGTATTGGGTCTGGAATGTATGTAAGCTTGTAGGTCGTCGGCACAGAGGTGATATCGACAATACCGTAAGTTCTTTGTTACGTCATTAATGTAGATAGAGAGTGGTCCTAATACAGAGCCCTGCGGCACTCCCGCCTTTTGAATCGTGATGGGGAGAACTGATTATGAAGTGAAACACACTGTTGACGGTCACGTAGGTAGGAGTCCATCCAGCTCAAGGTATTGTCTGACAGGTGCAAAGTCTTCATATTTGCAAGAAGTTGATACAGTTTATGGGTAGCTATTTATACTTCATTTTCTGTTCGATCTATAATTAGATGATCATCTGCAAATAATAGTATTGACAGATCATTGTCATTTATGCTAAAATGATTTGTTAAGCTCATGTACCACTTCTTAACGACGTCGTCTATATAGACATCGAATAGTGTCGATGAAATATGACATTCTAATCTCACACCTTATCTGCAGAATTTATCCCGGGTATGATTGTTGTGATTTTTATTGTATTGTTTCCATAAATTGGATTTAATTGCATTGATGAGATGTGATGGGACTCTATAATTTCTTAATATATCCAATAGTAAGTTCCGGTAAACTCTATCAAAAGCTTTTCATAGTCTTACTTACTTACTTACTTACTTACTTACTTACTTACTTACTTACTGGCTTTTAAGGAACCCGGAAGTTCATTGCCGCCCTCACATAAGCCCACAATTGGTCCCTATCCTGAGCAAGATTAATCCATTCTCTATCATCATATCCCACCTCCCTCAAACCCATTTTAATATTATCTTCCCATCTACGTCTCGGACTCCCTAAAGGTCTTTTTCCCTCCGGCCTCCCAACTAACACTCTATATGCATTTCTGGATTCGCCCATACGTGCTACATGCCCTGCCCATCTAAAACGTCTGGATCCCATTCCGAGGCCTATTTGAAGGATTCGTAACAAGCTGTTTTTTACGGTGATGGGTTGTTAGCCCTTCGCCCAACCCCCAAGCTGGAGGACCACCCCTCATCGGCTGTCCGCGACTGCTTTTCACAGTCTACAAATACTTAATATATGGGTAAAGTACATTAAACTCTTTTCTTTTTTCGGTTATTTGCGTAATTGCGAATATACAGTCACTGTAGGGTCTTCTTTTTCTAAAAGAAATGCTTCAGTAATAGGAGTCAATCTTTCGTTAATTATTTTAGACTTTCCGAGATAAAAATGGTTTTATATGAAACATTTCACAGCGTGTTTTGGGAAAGCCACTGATTTAATTCCCAATATGCTCAGTAAATTCAAGAAGCAGTGTATTATGATAATAAATGATGGGAAAGAAATTTAATTTTGTTCTTCAAATATGCAGAAATTTGATCGGAACAAATGTAACACTTTAAAATTCCTTTTCAGAAGGAAAACTTTCTATACTGGGAATTAAATCAATGGCTTTCCCAAAACACGCTAGAGACCCTGGACCCGTACATTTCCTATTCTTCGACGTGGCAACACTGGTCGTACTGATGCTGCAATATTGTTCGCCAGACGTGGAGAGGTGCGGAAACCTGATCTATTTGGAAATGTGTACCAATGCCAGCGTCATTACAGAAGGCCTGGGAAGAGAAAGGACTCTGTGTGTAATAACAATTGCCCCCAGCACAGATCATCAAGGTCTGTGTGCACATGCCCTCGCTTCCTCTACAATTTAAACCTACTGAAGAGGGAAATTGAAAAGTAAAGCATAAAACAGTGGCGGCAAACCGCCTTCTATGTGAACGTTTACAAGATACTCATGTCGAAACTTCCTCTCAAATTTACTGGGAATGATTGGTGCTTTAAGACTCGAAGCCGCGTACGACACTAGCCAATTAAAATAACAAATTTGCTATTTGAATCTTGAATTGCAGAAGCCCCACGAGTCGCAATTTTTCTAAAATTCAGTACTTCACATGGTTGTGATGTTCATACAAGTGGTGCAGTGCTCAGGTACATTTCGCAGCGACAGTAAGTTACAGTGAATTGCAGGAACGCACAGTGTGCATTAACGCAAATCTAGCTGGACAAAATTCATAACTTCTCTGCATTCCAACGGACTGTTATGAAACTTTGTACAGACCTTATAGATAGCACATATTCTTTATGTATAAATTCTGACTACGATTGTGTAAGAGGAACTACCCCTTTAAACAGGGTGGTTTTAGACAAAAATAGTAACTTCTCTCCTATCTAACAGATTTTTATGAAATATAATAAGGAAGTTACAGGTAGAATATATTTTTTGTGTACAAACTATATTTACAGTTCCAAAAGAGGAACTACCCCTTTACAGGGGGTGCATTTACACTTGATTAACTTCTCTCCTACATAACAGATTTTATGAAACTTTGTACAGGACTTACATATAGCATATATTTTTTGTGTATAAATTCTGATTATATCTGTATGCTACCTGTAGGCCTAGTAGTGGTACAAAGTTGCATAAATATATATTATATAGGAGAGAAGTTGTTAATCTTGTCTAACTGCACCACTATAAAGAGATAGTTCCTCTTATAAAACATAAGAAGAATTTGTAGACAAAAAAATATATTCCACCTGAAACTTCTGTATAAAGTTCCATAAAAATCTGTTAGATAGGAGAGAATTTATTAATTTTGTTTAAATGCATCCCTAAAAGGAGTAGTTCCACTTATGGAACCTTAAATATAGTTTGTGCAGAAAAAATATATGCTACCTGTAACTTCTGTATAAAGTATCATAAAAATCTTTTAGAGACGAGAGAAGTTATTAATTTTCTGTCTAAATACACTCGCTATAAAGGGGTAGTTTTTCTTGTGCAAACGTAATCAGAATTTGTACATAATTCATATGTGCCACCTGTAAGTCATGTACAAAGTTTCATAACAATGCGTTAGACTGCAAAGAAGTTATTAATGTTGTCCAGCTAGTGATTTGCGTTCTGATTCACTGTGCGTTTGTTAAGGTTAGATAAAAATGTGTCCAATGTATTTTTAAACTGATATTCCATATCATGTGAATAATATTATAGATCTAAAACACTCTCACAGTGATTAAAAACTTCCTCAGTCAGTAATTCTTTTCTGCTGTTAAGCCAAACATGGAACAGTTACCGTAAGCCCCACAACTGAAAAAAATTAATTACTGATAAATGCACAAGAACGCCCAAACTTTAGAACAAGGATTCGACACTCTAAATGATGCTGTATTGAATGGTGAAAGAATTGTTGTAACCGGACGTGACCGGATATACTAAAACTCACATTATATTTGGAGAACTTTAAAAAGATAAGTTTTTCAATTGTAATGTTTAAACCCTGCTGTAAGAAGGAAAATACTTTATACACTTGTAATTGAAGTTAAACTAGTAAGAACGTACCTATTATGGGCAAATTCCATGTTTCACAACACAATAAATCACTAATAATTCGCTCTTTTCACCCACATAGTAAGCCTCTCTCTCTACGACCGAACCGGAGCTAGAAGTGTTAGGAAGAATTCAAAGTTTATAGCCTTCTAAATATAGTTTGCCGCTGATAAATCAGTAAAAGCTATTATTCACAACATTCTTCAAATGTTAAAGAACACGAATTTATATTCATCTATGCATAACTAAAGAAGTCGAAATTTGATTTTTGTCCACCTAGATCGGGAAAATTGCACACTGTGGAACGCCACAAATCCACGGCATTTTTTAAAAGTAAAAATAATCAGTTTGCTTTTTTAAAATAACAGTAACGGAATACTGAAGAATTAAATATGCTATTGATATAATTTTGTATTTTTGTATGGTTGTTACTTTCTTCATTATAGGTAAGACAAAGAAAATTGTCCTTCCCCGTCTTCTTCACCTAAAAATTGTTTACCATTACGAAATGTAGTAATTATACACCTGGTAGTAGCCCTTTAATGCACCTCATTAAAGTACACCTATTCATTATAGTTCAATTGTTCAGCCAATGAGAAATCACCATTGTACCATTATAAAACCGCAAGTATCGATTATTCTCGGATATGCAATCGAAAGACAATTAGCGAAACGTCACGAAGGCTGGAAATCCAATACTGTCGCAGAAGGTTATGCTCTGTTACTATAATAATTAGCGTTAATTGTAAATAATATTCAAATAAATTCAATTTGTCATCTCGTTTTTCAATTCTAAATCAATTTCCAGGTTGTATCAAGATTAATGTTCATGTTATTCTCTAGATTATATCAAGGTCAATGACATTCGTTCCTCGGAAAAAATCAATACTTTCGCGTCTGCGCACATCTCACAAGTTAGAAGGTCAGTTCCGCTCCTCACTTAGATAACCATAACATGAATACTTATGAATAATTTCAAGTTAGAAATATGGTCGAGCATAAAAAGTCGTATGAAACTTGCCTATAATGGTAATTAAGAAGCTCGTATGAAAATTATGAAACTCGCTTGCGCTCGTTTCATAAACAAACATACTCGCGTCTTAATTACTACCATTATATCTTGGCTTCTTTTTTGATAATAATCTAAGTTGGAATTTTCAAGTTAAAGAAACGATAAAAAAATCTGTTCCTCCATTCACTCTTTGAGTCGCTTGAGAAACTTCTTGCCCCAGCAACTAAAACTTACCCTAGTACAACCCTAGTAATGCCGCACTTCGATTATTGTGACGTTTTGTTAAGTGACCTAAGTTCTGAACTGTCAGTCAAGTTACAGCGAGCTCAGAATATGTGCGTCAGATACGTGTGCAACATCCGACGATATGATCACATATCACCGTCCTTCGCAAGTCTTTCGTGGCTCCGACTTAAAGAACGCAGAACTTTACACTCTTTGTCTTTACTCTTTCGAATTCTGCACACCTCAACACCAAATTACCTTTCGTCTCGTTTCTCTTATCTATACTCTAACCACGACGTAAATACCAGATCACTTATCTGTGGCACGCTAAATATACCTCTTCATAGAACATCTTGTTATTCATCGTCTTTTACAATATCCACCTCGCGTCAATGGAATTCCTTGTCACAAAGTATTAGGGGCTGCAAGACAACAAACACCTTTAAGAACAGCTTAAAAGATAACCTTATTAGCATTTCACTCCAATCATACTGATTTAAACTATCACTGACTACACTGTTACTTTTTTTCTTTAGACATCATCCTGATTGTGCTGTATTTTCAAAATTGTCTCATAATAATCTCTTTCTATTATCTAATATCATTTGAAATATATTAACATTCTATGTATTTTAGTTTAATTCTGCTACACAGTTTATTTCAGTGTTTAATTAATAGTTCATAGTATTTTGTTGTTTAATTCGTAAATAACTCTTGTATACATGTAACTCTCATCTAAATCAAATTGTTGAATTCTTTGTAAGTTCATGCATATGTATATACACTTTTGCTGGTTGAGTGGAAGAGAAGGCCTTACGGCCTTAACTGTGCCAGCTAAAATAAATCATTATTATTATTATTATTATTATTATTATTATTATTATTATAGGCTCGTTGCATAATGTACTATTAAAGAAATTAAATGATTGTTACTAGTCGTGAATTGCAGAAACCCCATATGTCCTGGCAATTCTTTTTTTCAGGTAAGGGGAAAGAAAAAATTGAAGTTCATATATGTCAAACACAAGAACGTAATAATTTAATAAAAAAAATAGTCTCTGCAAAATACCAAACGCTTTTGAAGATAATCAGTTTTTTGTGCCTCCTGAAAATTTACTCAAATGGACATGTGGAGTTCCTGTAATTCATTATTCATCTGAAACTTCATTACTCACACTTTTTGTTAAAGAATCTGCATCTCGTCGTCACTTACGACTATCTGCGACATCCTTTGAGTAACACGGCGACTGTTGTGACACGCAGAAATCGTAAGCAAGGTTCTATTAAGTCATCTCAGCTTTGACCTGACCCAAACATCACAGCGTGTCCATAATGCCTGTGTTCGGTTTATATGTAATATCCGTCTCTATGATCACATCTCACTGTCTTCCAGTGAACTGTCTTGGCTTCGCCTGGCTGACAAACACAGTTTGAACTCCTTCCTCTTCTGTATCAGATTTTGCATACATCAGCCCCTGAGTACCTTGCATCACGATTCCATAATCTATCCACACATCATAAACTGGTCACAACACGACACTCTATTATCAATCCCTCTCCACAGAACATCTTTTACAATAGACACTATCCGTTCTTGGAATTCATCACCTACAAATGTTGGGGACTGTCCGACCTTAAACGCTTTCAAGTCCAAATGAAAAGTGTTGTTTAACATCACGTAGCGTCTCAGAGTATATATAATTAATTAGAGTAAAGGCTCATTCACAATGAAAATTAAATATAACGTAAGCGTTAGCTTAAAAATGTAAACGTTATGGTAAAATCAAGAACATTCACGATGGGAACATAGCCATAACCTCAAAGATACTTGGTAACCATGGAAACATAACAACGACGCCATTTCCTCATATTCTGTCGTATACATCAGCGCTCCACGATTGTGTACTGTTTGCAAATCACGTAAGCATAAGCATGAAAGTTTGGAGTTTGCAAACTTTCATGTTAACGTCTAACGGGAATGCTTATGTCAATGTTTATGTGAATTATTGTGAATGATCCCATTTGGTAGCCTGGGCGCAAACTTCTGTGTTTATGTTACGGTTATGTTTAATTTTCATTGTGAATGGGCCTTAACTATATTCTTTTGGCTTATGTATATTTTGCTGCTTCGTTTTTGTTTTATTTTTTTTTTTCTGTGATACTGATAACATTGTATTATTGTGTATGTATTTCTTTTTCATCCTCTAGTTGAATGGAAGAGAAGGCTTTACTGTCTTAAGTCTACCAGAATAAACAAAACATTTTATTGTTAACATTTCCTTTGATATTTCTCTACAGATTTTATATAAGCATATTTTAATCGTTTTCCTTCACTTCCATTAATGCCATTTTAACG
Source organism: Periplaneta americana (assembly GCA_025594305.2). Lineage (NCBI taxonomy): Eukaryota > Metazoa > Arthropoda > Insecta > Blattodea > Blattidae > Periplaneta > Periplaneta americana. The sequence continues at coordinate 158,945,523 of JAJSOF020000013.1, forward strand.
TCCATCTCTGTGTAATGGACCAGTCCAACCATCCCAGATTCGGCTGTATCTGCTGGTTTGGGAAAAGTGATCGCAGGAATTATCGTATTAGCAATTAAGGCTCAGATTTTTCTAACTGTACTAAAATAACGACAAATTCTTTAAGTTTCAAGACCTTCTCCCACGTGCCGATCGACTTCTTAACTGTCCTCAAATTCATTATTTTCCCATTCTTCCTTGTCATACATTAAATTAATGTGAAAGTGAAATAAATAAATAGATAGATAAATAAATAAATAATTTAAATAAATAATGTACTTTACAAATACCGAAAAGACAAAGTATATGATTATGTCTCGTGACGAGAATATTGTACCAAATGGAAATATAAAAATTGGAAATTTATCCTTCGAAGAGGTGGAAAAATTAAAATACCTGGTAGCAACAGTAACAAATATAAATTATATTCGGGAGGAAATTAAACGCAGAATAAATACAGGAAATGCCTGTTATTATTCGGTTGAGAAGCTTTTATCATCCAGTCTGCTGTCAAAAAATCCTAAAGTTAGAATTTATAAAACAGTTATATTACCGGTTGTTCTATATGGCTGTGAAACTTGGACTCTCACTTTGAAAGAGGAACATAGGTTAAGGGTATTTGAGAATAAGGTGCTTAGGAAAACATTTAGAGCTGAGAGGGATGAAGTTACAGGAGAATGGAGAAAGTTACACAACACAGAACTGCACGCATTGTATTCTTCACCTGACATAATTAGGAACATTAAATCCAGACGTTTGAGATTGGCAGGGCATGTAGCACGTATGGGCGAATCCAGAAATGCTTATAGAGTGTTAGTTAGGAGGCCGAAGGGAATAAGACCTTTGGGGAGGCCGAGACGTAGATGGGAAGATAATATTAAAATGTATTTGAGGGAGGTGGGATATGATGGTAGAGACTGGATTAATTTTTCTCAGGATAGGGACCGATGGAGGGGCTTATGTGAGGGCGGCAATGAACCTCCGGGTTCCTTAAAAGCCAGTAAGTAAGGAAGTAAGTAATTAAGTAAGTAAGTACTTGAATGTTGGTATTAAAATTCAATTATAAAAATTATTAATTAGTAGTTTAAATATTAAACAGCGTAAAACCTCTTTCCCTACTATGCCAACTTCACAGCTTAAAATCTATTTTAGGTCATTTTTTAAATAGCTTTAGAGCAGTTTTGACCTGTAATTTATAAGACCATCAAAATCCTGGCCCTAATGGTTTCAATATGTTGCTGTATGGAGGTAACTAATACAATACGTAGGCCTTCATGCGTTACCACGTGTGCGTGAAAAGCTTACGGCCGTGCGCCATTGCCAGTGGTGGACGCCCATGGGTGAGACCCGCGGAGCGATTTGGTAGTATGGTCACCACCACAAAACTATCACAATGATTTTCGTATGATTGATGGTGGGCAGTGCACCAGGAAGCACCTGCCAGAAGATCTCCGCCGCAGTATGTGGGTCGACGCACAAACCTGTTTGGTTCGCACCCCGGCCCGGCCCGGCACGCCTCGCGCGTGATACAATTTTTATCACTAAACCAGAAGGAATGCCCGTCGCCGCCGCCGAGTGTTGCAAGTCTGCCTGTTTCTGGATCACATGTGCAATATGGGCTTCCGGCATTTTGCAATCATTCATAAAATTGAAGGATTGTTGCTCGGACTTTCTAAGCGGTGGGCAGTGCTTGCGCAACGCGACTAAACAGAGATTCCATTGATGGAGCAGAACAGAACCAAAACAGACGCGAGTTCTAATTAACGGGGCCGGTCGGTTGCCTGCTGAGACACTCCTGCGGCTACAAGATATGCCTCACATTTTAAAGTTACGTGCTGGGTTTATATAGCAACAAGGAAAAGGGAGCCTATCTGTTAGTTCTTCTCTTCCGTAGTACTGCAGCTTTTCTCAAACAGTTCCGCGGACCACCTTACTCTTGTTCCCTTCGAAAGCAAATTTATTATTTTTGTAGCATATTCTAATACCAGTATACTTGTATTTTAAAATAGAATTAATTAATTATAATACTTTTGTAATTATATTTTTCTAGCCAACCACAAGTAACTTATAACTAAGGAGCGGATTCCTATGTAATTAAATATTCTTTTTGCGTATGATAAAACACAATTAATAAAGTTAAAAATTCCGAACATGAAGTTTCAAGTTTAAAACCCGAATTTTATTTCACATAAAAACACACATTTTCACAAAAAAATTATGTAAATACATATTTTCAGGAAATCTATTATAAATACATAAATCTTGGAGTTTTTTTTTACTTAAATAATATTTTACAAGAACTTTTAAATATTTTAAAACTATATCAATTATATCACTCAGAAGTACGTTATCTTTTTAAGAATTCTTGGTTGCTTCGTGTTTCTAAGCGCTGTGTGGTGTATCCGTGATCCATTTTTCTAATAATAATAATAATAATAATAATAATAATAATAATAATAATAATAATAATAATAATAATAATAATAATAATAATAATAATAATTTATTTATTTAATCTGGCAGAGCTAAGGCCAGTAGGCCTTCTCTTCCGCCCAGCCAGGCTCTAATTCTAATTAAATACATTTCCTTACATAGTTATTACATTAATATCTAGATAATAAAACAACATGAGAGTAAATAATGAAAATTGGATAACTAATGTTAGTGTGACAATAATAGACACTGGTAAGAAATAGTTATAATAATAATGGTAATAATAATAATAATAATAATAATAATAATAATAATGGTAATAATAATAGTAATAATAATAATAATAATAATAATAATAATAGTAATAATAATGAGATAATTTAGATATTTATCTGTGATATATATAACCATTAAACATTGAGAAACCTGAAACAGCTATTACTGTTGACAATAATTGTTAGAAAAATATCTCGTTAGCCTATTCTTAAATTGGTTTGATGTCTGACAGTCCCTGACATTACTCGGTAGGGAATTCCAAAGTCGAGGAACAGCCACAGTGAAAGAAGATGAATATGAGGATGTTCGGTGGGAGGGAATGGATAATATTGAGGAGTGTTGTGATCGTGTGTCTAGGTTATGATGGGTGGATAAATTTTGAAAACGAGACGCAAGATAGACAGGAGTGGAGAAATGCAATATGTGAAAGAGAAGGGAAAGACAGTGGATTTTCCTACGATCTTCTAGACGGAGCCAGGACAACATTTCGAGGGATGGTGTTACGTGATCAGCCCGGCGAATATTGCAGACGAAACGGACGCACATATTATGAACACGTTGTAGTCTCTGCGCCGAAGTAACGCTTAGGTCAGTAAGCAGAATATCACAGTAATCGAAGTGGGGCATCACGAGTATTTGCACTAACATTTTTTTCATGGAAAAGGGTAGAAAATTCTTCAATCGTCTAAACGAGTGGATTAATGAAAATACCTTTTTGCAGGTTTCTGCAACTTGAATGTTCCAATTTAAACTTTTATCCATATAAATACCTAGATTCTTTACTGATTCACTGAACGGAATTTCGGTGCCGTGTATTTTAATCGGGGATAAATTTGGTATGGTAATATTGCTCAACAAACGTGAATGGCCCACAATGATTGACTGTGATTTTTCTGGATTTAGTTTAGGTCGGAATTTCCGTGTCCATGTCCAGATTGAGTCCAGATCGTCATTAATTTTAGTTATTGCATCATTTATTTCGTCAGTGTGGAGTTTTATGTATATTTGAAGGTCGTCTGCATAGAGATGGTGTCGGCAGTACTTTAGAGATTCTGATAGTATCGCCTCAAGTTCTGAGAAGTGCTAGGCAGCATATCAGTGTTATTATTAGAGAATAAATTAACATGGACAAGGAGGAGAGATCTTGCAACACATAATTACGAATGTTTATTGTTGCTGAAGATGATTTCATTCCATGCTTTGTTTGTGAATCACAACAGATAAGAGCTCGGGTATGAACATTATTTAATTTAAACAAATCTCTCGCCTCTCGCTCATGTCTATCAAGTAAGGCAATATATCTTCTTGTGATTCCCTGTTATCGGGCTTCGTCAATCGATATCCTTCAAGATATACTGAAAGATGGTTGTTTAAAAAACGATTTGGCTTTCCTATTAGCAAATCTAAGCTTTTTGTGTGACACCATAAAAAACTCGAAACATCCAAAAACCTGTTGTCTGAAACAGGGAGGTGCGTGCCGTGGAAATTAAACTAGACTCGCTACCAGGTTCAGAAGTACAAGTACTAAGGGACAAATTCCAGAATATGTTTGGGAAAAACAGGGGATATAAAAATATGTGTAAATTTGCTCAAGTATTGCAGGGTGCGCCTGTAGGTGAAATTGACGGTGTATGAGATTGTGACATTCATCTCTTTAAATATGCACGTCTGACGTCCTGTGATGTGGAAAGATCGTTTTCACTGTATAAGTTGTTGTTCGGAGATAATCGGTATGCATTTGTGATGGAGAATTTGGAGATGACCTTTGTTGTTCACTGCAATTCTCGGCCAACTACTAGCACTCAATTGTGGTTGGTGAGTACCTAGTAACATTTTTTTTTTCAAGCTAAGTAAGGTATTTTTGTCATATTAAAAAAAATATCTTTTTTTATTTTTAGCAAATATTTTCGTACTTGTTAGCGCATAAAAAATAAATATATTTAAAATTTTAGCACATAAAAATCCGCTCCCTACTTATAACAAATTCTGTGCATTGTTGATTCATCGCTTGCCTGTTAGCAGTTAGTTGTTCGAAACCCTTCTTACGCTAGTAGTTGTCCATGTCTCTGTTCCATTATAAATAATGGAAAACTGGCTTCGATCCGGATCTTTGAAAAGAAAGAAACATGAAGATACGCTTCATTTAGGCAGTGCTAATAGTTCAGAAGCTGTGTGTGAAGAAATATATTAATTATAGTGTTATTAAAGAAATATCTAGTCCTAGTGGTAGCTATTCAAAGAAAAAATACTTTCGCAAATATGACAAGAGTTATTTGGAACTTGGATTTACTTGGTGTGGCAATGAGAGTGAACCTCGGCGGGTTGTTCGTTACGAAGTGCTTTGAACGAGTGCATGAAACCCGCGAAATTGAAACGGCACTTAGAGAAGAAACACGCAAGCGGAGTCTTAAATTTTTATATCAGCATCTGGAAAAGAAATAAAAAATTAATGCAGAAACATGCCCGATTTTCAACATGTAAAGATGCAATTTGGCACGTTCTATTATTGGTGTACGACGTACAGTACGTGACCATTTCAATGTGCATACTGGATGTCGGCAAAACTATTAAGAAAGTCATCAATACATGAAAAAGTTCCTCTGTTACTTTGGTCTTCTGTTATGAATTCGGGTGGTCCCTGGCTGGGTTACAGGCTCGGCGCCAGATATGCAGGAGAAGATGGCGAGAAACGCCACGTTCATAGTGCGTTAAATCTCTCTTTTGTTACTGAGAGTAGAGTGGGAAGTGGGTAGACGGGTAGGGTAAGAAATTTCATAAAATATTAGTACTGGGAGAAAAAGTGAAAGGCGATTGCCATGTGTCATTTCCAAATTCTGACATTTTCAACTATAGTGTGATACGCAATTCGTTTGAATTTTATTTTTTATTCTGTCTTTTTTGAAGGACCACAAGGGCAGAACTCGAGGACCACAAGTGGTCCGCGGACCTTAGTTTGAGAAACACTGTACTACGGCATTCTCTGCCCTTTCAGGTAACGAGGTACCGATACTGCAAATGTACTATAAAATGCAGCAACCTATATTTTTCTCTGTATATATTATCAACTTTTAAAGCTCTTCATTTGAAATTTTAAAGTCTGATTAAGGAAACTCTGGTAAACATAACCTGTAAATTTTAATATTTTAGCGAACATATAATAATTTTAATAAAATATTTTTAAAAATCTGGTGAAAAAAATGAAACACTGAAACTTACAGCAAATGCCAATTTTCTGTAGTAATGTCACGAGAGGTCTGAGATCTCCCGATAAATCCACGAGCGAAGCGAGTGGATTTATCTGGGAAATCTCAGACCTCAAGTGACATTTATTAGACTATTTCGTGAATAAAATAAAAATTGAAATAATATATCCCTAAAATTCGATCACAAAATGTTAATAATTGTATATTAACGAATACTTAACCTATTCAGACACTGTGAAATTGAAATACTCGTAGATGAATATCGATTATTGCAATAAAGAAATTCGATGTTATTTTTAAGTAATGCCAATTGCGAAAAGCGAAATACAGGTTTAACAATGTTAATTACATGTACTGCACTTTTCTCTTATTATTATAACAAATACATTTTCATTATCTGCTGAAATCATAATTTAATTTAACAGTAACAGTGGGGACAGCTATATACCAATGCTTATGTATTCACAGAGAGACATGTTGCTACACAGTGAAGCCATCTCTGTTTGATTGGCCTAATTAAAACACGAATTTTATTACGCCATACGAAAGGCAGTTTGATCAAAGACATTATTACTATGCAAGGTCTTTGAGTTTGACATGCGGTGATGTTACATAAATTTGAACGTCTATTAATTGTTTAATTTCAATACCAATGTTATAGGCTACAATTTTATAGGTTACGTTAGGCCTACCTGTGGAAGCAGGACCAATGTCAGCTGTGCCTTGTTTCGACCGTTACTTACAATCAGTGCTACACGAAATCATTTTTATAGCTCGACAAACGCATTCTCGCTGTGGTGTGTAACGGAACTAAAGCTGCATCTACACAGTTCAATATTCCAATCGCGTATGCGTGCAATCTGGGAAGAATATTGAAAGAATCAAATTTAAAATGTACGTTCAATTAAGATGCATAAAGATTTTGTGTCTACATGGTGCGCCGTTTTGAACGTGGTCTTCACTGCGTAAATATATTAATTAATAATAAATATCAGTCTTGCATTCATTGCTTTAAAGTTGAAAGAAAAGTTTAACCGTGTAGTTGCATCTTAATGTATGTATGCATCAATTTACGGGGAAACAGTTGGCGACAACGACTAAACAAAAGAAGGGCCATGCGATAAATTGATAGCGATAAATCTAGCTGCAGAAATTATCGCAAAGTCTGACTGTGATTGGTTGGAATTCAAAATTTCATTACACTTCATTGGTCGAAAATGGAATGACGTCATATAAACGAAATAGTCATCATAAACTAGTGGAATGATTTGAATGATTTTCTTGTTACAGAGTCTACAGACATAATTTAATTTTTATAACTAAGATTATTTTTCTAGATTAGTCCGGAAATGAGATATGACTTTTTTGAAAATGTGAACGATCAATGTAATTAATATAATTCTTCAAATTTGCAAAAGAGATCCGAATTTGTGTATGATCATCTATTTCGTCATGTACAGAGTTATTCAGTGAATATTTCAACAATGTTTGATCCAGTAGCAGTATGAACTTTTTTAAGGTCATTGTGTAAATTCAGTGTCGCATCCAATGTCGCCAGTGCGGCGCAGTGCACCCTCATCAACACTGACTTTCTACAACAAAATAGCAGTTGATATGCCTAGTTCATTGTTTTCAGTCACTAATTCTCAAATAGGGACAAAACATGTCCCAAAGATCTCTTCCGGGTCAACAGGACACATTAGCAAAAAGGGACATTCCCGTGTTTTACAGGACGTATGATGTCCAGTCCTGGATATAAGCTGTTGGTAACTTTTTCCTGAAAACAGGCTCTACTTTGCTGATGATGGAACCTATAGACAGCTCGGAAACCTTGTATGTTTCAACATCTCTGAGTGAGTGCAGAAACTCTAAAAGGTCTCACTACTGTACGAGTATGTTCAACATGGTGAAAGTCACAATCTTAAAAAATTTCCTCGGGAGAAAATTCTTATAGTTCATCTAAAATTTGTTAGAATAACACGAAATAACGAATTATTATTATTATTATTATTATTATTATTATTATTATTATTATTATTATTATTATTTGTATATTGTCACCTTTAAGCTTCTCAGATGCAGAAAAGAGGCTCTAGGCATGTGGTCTGCATGTATCGAGCACCGGTATTGAACGAATTTAGTACGCAGGCCTATTGTGTATTCATTAATTCGGATATGATGTAGCGTACGTAAATCACTTTACTAAGTAAATAATTATTCCTTGTTAGTCGAAATGTAAGGTGGGTGCTCCTGTTATGGCCATGTTCCTGATATGGCCACCCCCCTATTGTGAGTTAGTTAACCAAAAAATCCGCTAAATTGCAGCAGCATCCAGTGAAAGGGCACCCTGGTATGTCACTTGATCGTTTTTCATCCAGTCAGGTTGAGCAATATGGCGTCAGTTGCCTGTTTTGCGGTTTTCATGTGACCTCTTCTTATTTTTCTCTGGTAAGTCTCCTTTGTTTTATGCATGTTTTTTCAAATACTTGTTTCATGAAAGCCATCGTACTCCATTCAGTTTTTAATGTTCTGTTGATTGGTGTTGTCGTTGATGGCGTATCTTTTACGAGTTGTTCATAATCAAACGATTTTCGTGAAAGCTTACCTGCTCCTGATATGGCCATATCAAATACACCATGGCCATATCAAGTTCATTTCACTTTTATTTTTTCACCTGACAAATTTACATGTCTTATAGCTGGGATTACGCAAAAGTTATGTATTTTAAGAAAAACAACTTAATTTTTTATGGAAATATCTGTTTCGACTACACTTTTGAATTATGAAAAAGATTATTAAGTGTCATATTTATTCATTTTATACCAAAATTATTCAATTTTAGCACAACTGCGCTATCAAACTGAAAACAATCACGATTTATAGAACATGAAGCAAGGGTGGCCATATCATGTGCACATGTTCCTGATATGGCCACTAGGTAGACTTTTGGAATTTGGGACTTTTTGGACAATTAAAGCTATTTTTATGGGGAAAGGAAATTGTTTTAAGAAAGTCCATTAGACTGAGAACGAGTATGAAAAAAGTGGTTTACATTTTTTTCAAAATGGTGGCTAGAAAAATTCTCAAACCTTAGCAATGCCATATCAGGGACACCTACCTTAATTTACTCTTAAACATTTCCTTACATGAGATAAAACACAACGATGTGCCTCCACAAGGAAAATGTTGTAGTTGGATGGTTTCGCTCAACAGTGCTGAAATCGCTCTTACATAGTAGTTCAACGACGCTATATCAGCTACTAGGTTATTTAGCGTCGGTGGAATTGGTGATAGCGAGATGCTATTCGGCAAGATAAGTCCAAGGATTTGCAGAGGTATTAAAGTAGCCACGTTCAATTAGAGGCTAGCGGTATCAAAGAAGACGGAAGCTTTGTAGTTTCAAAATTTTAATTATGTCGCGCTGACCATTGTCGTCAAGTCTTTTGAAGGCCGCTCCAATACTCCACGCGGAGTGTATATATAAACCAGAGTTGCAAATTTTAGCAGTGTGTCTTGTTCCATGTTATATTAATATATAGCAGCAACAAACAAGACGTGACAACGTCGCATTTTCATTTTATTATCGGTGCATGCAATAAAGACCTACAAATGTTAAAAGGAATGCCGCTGCCTAATAATTAAACGAGGCTACTATACCTGATGATCGCCTTACTGTTGAGAAAACCTCGGAAAAACCCAAACTAGGTACTCGACCCGAGCGGGATTCGAAACCGAGTGCGTAAGGGCCCGTCCATACGGTAAGGGAATTTCTCGAAACGGACATTTATTGGAATCGAACCGTGTGTACACTGCCGTCCGCACGACGAAATTGATTGGAATAAAATTCCCTTACCAGCCAGCAAGGTACAGGGATCAACTGAAATGACAAGACGTTTGCAGACCGAAGGAGAGATGCTACCGAAACCTGAACGGATATGGACAGCTGAACAGGTCAAGATGATGGACCGTACTTTGCTCATGATAATCACACGTGGCTTGTGGGTGATGTCACGTAATGTAATCGCGGATAGGATGTGTGCCGCCATGGGATCGAACGAGAGGAGAAAGCTACACACACATAAGGGGAGGAGTAGCTCTTACATCACACGTGGATTACTGTCATTCAACTAGACTTTCATTGAGGCGTAACTAGAGCGGCGGCCGCTCTGCTAGACACACCTGCGGTCCAGGCACTTCCCAAAACAATGACATGCAGCTCGCTCTCAAGTGACGACTGCAGGTGTTCAGCAACCTACAGAGATCGCTCCAATTATTATTATTATTATTATTATTATTATTATTATTATTATTATTATTATTATTATTATTCAGTATTTATTATTATAATTATTTTGTTTATTATTAATATTATGATTACTTCTGATTGAATCTGTACATCTATTATCAGGCAGTACATCTCACTTGACGAGATATGTCAAAGGAAGAACAATAATGAGGACCGTTTTTGCAAAACTTGCTAACTGAAAAAAAAAAAAAAAAACAAAACAAATTTTACTAGGAGACACAAAAAACTGAATGGAGACAAGTAGGTTATAGGTGCAGCCATCAAACTTTGACACACTACAATGAAGAGAAATAATTCAATTTTACTGAGATAACTTTAACATCGTGTAGAGGCTTGCTTTATGTTAACGAATCCACCAAAATCTCAATTTGAAAATTTTGCAGTTAGCAAGTTTTGCAAAAACGGTGGATGCATCTGAAGTCTGATTAGTGTAACATGTAGCTAGTCAGCGATGTATGCAATGGAGGGGGAAAGGAACTGGCTACCTTACCTTGTCTCTTGGCATAGTTGCCTCATGAGTGCTACCTTATTGCTGTCACTTATTAGGTTTAAACCTTTCTTCGGACAGTTGATTAAACAACTGTTATGATACACAGATTGTGCCATACTCTAGGATCTTATTCCTGTCTTCATTGTGAAGAAATACTGTATGTGTCCGATTTTGAATAGTTTTTGATAAAATCACGGTTCTTCCTCCTTTAACACGCACCCTTGTGAACTTTTCTTTCACTCTGTAGACGTCTGGAGCTGTGTGTGTTACAATACAGCTGATAGCGACACAAAGTCTCGTAACATCATAGTTAGGGTTAGAGATAACGCAACATCGGTACAACGTATCTACCTAGCATCCGAACAACAGAAGTTAGAGAATGCGGCGCGCGCAGTTCACACTCGGGCGACTTCATGTATTGCTGCAGGAGGTGGGGTCTTTAAGAACCGGCTTTAATAGAGATTTTTCAGGTGAGTAATGATGTGAATGTTCTTTAATTAATTTATAATACAGTCTGTACCATTCTCATAAATAATTTAAATATGCCTAAACCTTCATAATTTCCACGTTTATGTTTAACATTCAGGAGTGTGTAACTCAATAAAAAAATATGACGTGCTTATGTGAAATTTTTCATCACAGTGATGTCAGAAATCAGATCCTGGAGTATGGCACAATCTTTGTGAATCACTCTGCATTTATATCATTACTATTATTACAAATTTATTATTATTATTACTATTATTACAAATTTATTATTATTATTATTATTATTATTATTATTGTTCAAACCCGATCGAGGGCGATAAAATCCTTAGCATAGCTTCCTCCAGGGGGGAAGTAAAGCCATGGGTCCCGTGTTGTAGATTCACTGCACGTAAAAAAACTCTGTTGTTGATAGAGGGCTGCAGGCAAAATTTTCCGGTCATTTCTCGCCCACGTTGAATTTCGACGCTGAATAATTTAAAACGTCGTTAAATAAATACTGCTGCCTGTGCACCCAGTTAGCGAAACTGCTACAGCGTCACTTATGAGGTTCCAACCTGTCTTCGGACACCTGACAGTCGAGCTGTATCAGCGTCCCAACAAGAGGCCGGCTTTCGAACCTCGGCAGAATTTTCTATATTTCTTCTCGATTGTTTCTATAAGGTAATCTTCTTGTTTGTTTTGTTTCTTTGGTTCAGAATCTTGAGTAAAAATAATATTATATCTCAGTGAGAGGGATGCAGAAGATCTTGAAGTAACAGCAAAACTAGGCCAGAAAAAGTAAAGGAAGAAAAAAAAAGATTTCTTTCCATTATTTATTACCATATCAGCTCCTCATATAATGCGGACAGTACTACATTCAGCATTCTAGCTGCAAGGTTCTAGTTAGCATATCTATAGAAATAATAATAATTAAATAATACTTACTTATGGCTTTTAAGGAACCCGGAGGTTCATTGCCGCCCTCACATAAGCTCGCCATCGGTCCCTATCCTGAGCAAGATTAATCCAGTCTCTACAATAATAGTAATAATAATAATAATAATAATAATAATAATAGTAATAATAATAATAATAATAATAATAATAATAATAATAATAATAAATAATAATAATAAATAATAATAATAATTACAAATGGCTTTTAAGGAACCCGAAGGTTCATTGCCGCCTTCACATAAGTCTGCCATCGGTCCCTATCCTGTGCAAGATTAACCCACTCTCTATCATCATATCCCACCTCCCTCAAATCCATTTTAATATTATCTTCCCATCTACGTCTCGGCCTTCCTAAAGATCTTTTTCCCTCCGGCCTCCCAACTAACACTATATGCATTTCTGGCTTCGCCCATACGTGCTACATGCCCTGCCCATCTCAAACGTCTGGATTTAATGTTCCTAATTATGTCAGGTGAAGAATACAATGCGTGCAGTTCTGTGTTGTGTAACTTTCTCAATTCTCCTGTAATCTCATCCCTCGTAGCCCCAAATATTTTCCTAAGCACGTTATTCTCAAACACCCTTAATCTCTGTTCCTCTCTCAAAGTAAGAGCCCAAGTTTCACAACCATACAGAACAACCGATAATATAACTGTTTTATAAATTCTAACTTTCAGGTTTTTTGACAGCAGACTGGATGATAAAAGCTTCTCAACCGAATAATAACAGGCATTTCCTATATTTATTCTGCGTTTAATTTCCTCCCGAGTATCATTTATATTTTTTATTGTTGCTCCAAGATATTTGAACTTCTCCACCTCTTCAAAAGATAAATTTACAATAATAATAATAATAATAATAATAATAATAATAATAATAATAATAGTAATGACAATAACGTCATTGCATAATTTGCTCGCGGTCACTATGTGGTTCTTAGAATTTGTCGCGGTTTCACTTTTTCACAATGAAACAAATATAGAGCAAGGCCGTATGCGGTCTAGACTTGAGACGAATAATTGAGATTGAACTGGGCATGAGGGAGTGTAACGGGATCGCGTTGGACGTCGGCCAGAAAGGTTATAGGCATGTGCGTTGCGGTACTTGGCGTAAAATGTCAACAACAGGAAGCCAAAACAAAAACAGCCGCTCATTATTGTTCGTCATTAATCACCGGTTTGCCTTCGAACCCGCTCACTGACAGGAGGACTTTGCCAGGAAGTAAATGAACCAACCAGAACTGAGCAGCTGTACGTCCTTCTTCAAGATTTTACTCCGCTGTCGCTTTCATTAATAATAATAATAATAATAATAATAATAATAATAATAATAATAATGTAGAAGACAAGGAGAGGGGGTAGACTGAAACAGTTCCTGGTTTGAGGAATTCTGAAATGAATTTCAAGACTTCCTAACAGTATGTATATTTAGTCAGTAGTCAGAAGACTGGGAACCTCCTAACTGACACGAATAAGACATCACTCATGAGGCAACTAAGCCAGGAGATAATGGGGTAGGATGGCCAGTTCCTTTCCCCCTGCATCGCTGACTAGAAACATATTACGCTAGTCAGACTTCAGATGTATTGTTCTTCCTCTGACACATATCGTCAAGTGAGATGTACTGCCTGATAATACAGTAGATCTATAGATACGGAATTAAAATTTGGAGCGAATCTTGATAAGAGTCCATCTGATAAGAGTCAACAATTTCGCACGACTGTCCACAAGTAGCATACATACACAGGGCCTTGTTTACTGCACATGCGCAGTATGGTGTAAACGAAACATACAATAAGGGAGGTCCAAATTTTATTTCCTTATCTGTACATATCAATCAGAGGTAATGCGAGGTAGTGTGCATGTACAGGGACATCACTTTATTTTTACTAACATTTTTAATATTAACCTGTCTATATCTTTGGATTAAAGGTCTAGAACCGGAAACACCGCTTGCTCCCCCTTCCAAGACTGGAGTTCGATGATACTGGCGTAAAATACAAATAACTTTACTGGGTATAGGATGGAAGAAAAGTAGTTCATCCATTTATGTAAACTAGGACATATCGCAATTTTGAGTCTGATAATTTTCATTAGGTTTTTGTTTAATCAAAATACAGTACTGTATTAACACTTAGTGTTTTTACTCACGAATTGAACTATCCATTCGGAAGTATTAATTATGCAGTGTATATTGTACTGTTACAGCACATTAGCGTACAATATAGAGAATGAAGTTAAATTGAAAAATAATCATAATATGGATATTTAAACACATTTTTGAAAATGCTGGCCGTTCATTTCGATACAGGCTTCAGTTCTTTTGTGCATATTATCGCACTATAGACTACTGTACCTAATACCAATTACCAGTTTCGTCCTTCGTACTAGTAACTCATGTTGAAATAATTCTGTACCTACTCTATAAACTGTAAATTTTATCTTCACTTCTGCTCGATCCGAAAAGATAAAATTACTCAGAAATGCTATCTACTGTGTGTTCAAGTGGTTTTGTCGCAGGATTGTAGAAAGGGGGGGAGAAATCACATGTCAGTTAATTACTTAACGAGGCCCTTTTATTTAAGTTATTTTAAACAGTTGCATAATATTACGTAGACGTCCAATTCCTAACAGAAATTAATGTTTTCAGAAAAGAGCTAAGACAGCCCAGCTACTAGACTTTACAGAGGGGCGAACAGAAGCAGGTGGGGGAAACCGGGATGCGACGTAGGCAAACGGACGACAGTACCTGAGCGAAAATATGATTCAATATTGAAAGTTCTTTCGTCACTGGAAAACGCGAACGTATTTCTGGAACGTACTATACTCACTAACTCAAAACTGCATACGCGGCCTCGGTTCTGTGTGGAGAACTGTTGGAAGTTTAGTAGTAGAGGGGGTGGGAGTGAAGTACATTCAAATACTCAGGTACAATAAAAATTGAAGTAAAAATAAAATGATGTCCTGTATAATTATTAGATGTAATACAGCAGCAGTTTAGCATGTGTTGCAACTTGACATGTGGATCTAACGACAGTTTCTGAAGTACTGCGTACTTCCTGGGGCTGTCCTATGGAAACACGAAGGACAGGACGTGCAGGTTCTGTTCCTCAGCGCTCAGGAAGTCTCTATGCATATCTATTCCAGATTCTGAGCAGGTATCTCTGTAGACAGACGGACGGCACGCCTCTCCTGAAGTCGTGGGACTCCCGAAGTGAGCCTACAGCATGTTTTCATCGTCACAATATACTGTTTCTACTTCGTATAATGAGAAAGTAAGAATTTTCAGGAAATATCTCAAGTAAAACAGGGTAACGTTTCTCCACAACTTGTACAGTTTTGCGGATTTTGTAAATGGCTTTAATTAAAATGTTAAATAAATTAATATTCTGTCTCCATTATTGAGCTCAGTACACTGTACCTTATACAAATATCACGGTTTACGTAAAAGTCGCAGTAGTTTGAAAAACGTGCAAAATTACCCGTGCAGATTTAAGTTACCTGTTCCATATTGAATCATGGAATACGGCACCCTACAAGTGCACAAGTGATAAAGTGAGCGGATGAACACGCCACATTCTCAACTGCAATATATTTTGTTTTTGCTGTTTCTAGGTCTCATACAAACGTGACGCGCTCTGCCATTCATTTTGAACTCGCCTCGAGCTGCTGGCTGGCTTGGGAACCTGTCGCTAAATGCGCACTTACTGGGTATTAGTACACCCAATAAAAATCTCGCCTAACCTGTTGCAGGATGCTGTGAGTGAGGACGCTGTCGAACTTGTCATAATGATACGAAATTAGAACTCTAACGCCTTCTTTAAAGCATCTGGATTCGTCTTTACTTCGAAGATTGCGAAATCGGGAATAATCTCGTCGTTACACTTAATCACTGCACTCTCCTCCCTCTATGAAGGTTCAGAGGCTTCAACGTATCAGCCCCACCATTGCATTTGCTTCCTATTGGCAGGACACAGATTTACTTTCAAGTCTTCACAACATGAAACAGGAGGAATGCTGTGCAGATGAATTGATCCCAAAACGCGTTAAGTCCGTTTTTATGAAAGAACTGGGCTAGTTTTTTTTTAATCCACTGGTCAAGGGACTGAGCGAGTTTTCAAGTGATATCGCGATAACACAAACTTTTAGACAAGGATTGGCGTTGTTTTGGAAGAAAAGAAGCTTAAAATACTATAATGACAGATGTCTAAAAAAATCATATACTATAATATTATGTACGTATTATTAAAATGCCCAAAAGGACTGAGTGACTTTTGGGTTCATTCTCTTCAATTCCTTAATTTCAACAAGCTAAGTCGCGGCTTAGAGTTCAAGGTACTTCATTCATATCCGAGAGGGTTATTTTCCGTCCTCGTGCACTGGATTCTGTTAATGTCGTCTCGTTTCATAGTCTACTAACAACGAAAACTGCGTCTTCTACCTCCACCCCTTCTGTGCACGTACGGGTTGACTCATCTGTATTTTGTATTCCGGTTTTTAGTGGTGTCCGTGCTAGAGTAGTGCCTACACAATTAGAACTGGTTTGCGGTGTATGACAACATTTCAGAGTTGCAGTGCCGCCACTGCTCGTAAGAATGACTATCTGTGTGTCTGTTGTATGCAACTTGCTGGGATAGTAATGAGAGGGGGATGAAGTACTGACTGCAAACGAACTTCAAAACGTGACGGCATTATTGAAATAGATTGTACCGTAAAGTTGCGGGTTACATTCATTTTGTAAGTAAATTCGTGTAGGCATCTTTAAGCTCTTAAATGTTCATCCGAACAAAAAGAAGAAAAAAAGTAAAATACAGAGTTATTAATATACACTGCCTCCACACTAGAAGTGTACAGAAATAACAGCTTATATCGTAACTTGGATACGGTTTATTAAATAAATTTCTTCTGTATAGAGTAACTGAAAAAAGTTTTTATTTCCACTAGTACACTTCAACATGAGCAACATTTATAGCTCGACAGGTATCAAAGCGATACTCTACCTCTCGACAGGTGTTCACCAACATATCAGGTGTTATAATCAAAACTGCTTGAATGAAACGCTGTCTCAAATCAATCAAATTGCGGACTTTTGTGCTGTACACAAAATTCTGCTCGTATACCAGCTTGATATCGCGAGAATACGTTCTCACTTAATCTTCTAAGCCAGGGCTGGGCATCTGGAGCGAAATCCACACTCTAAACGGGGATGCTTAATATTCATCCGTCACGGCATCGACGCTGCGCGGTGTTCGGTGGGGAAGAAAGGGGTTGAAGAGAAATCATATGGCTCCCCGTCAGAGAGTAGAATTTGCTCTTGGTGCCCAGCCCTGGTCTAAGATCATCGGCGCATACATTTCATTCATTTCACTAGAGGCATTTATTCTTTCATCGCTTTTTCTTAAAGTCCATGATTCGCACGCGTAACATAGAAGGCCTTAACTTATACAGAATGTCTCAGGAGCAATGTAAGATACTTGAGGATAATGTAGTTTGGGTTAACCTACATCGATTTAACCTGATATACTGCACCTATGTCAGAAGTCTAACGGTTGGGGAGAAATACTGGAACGTCTTGAGATTCCGTGTACTATGCTTGACGTGTTACACCAAATCGTTTGCACGCGGCAGCATCTGAGCACCGCAACGCCAGGGCAACATACACAACTGAAGTCGGCCTGGGTAGCGTAGTCGGTATAGCGCTGACCTTCTGTGTTCGAGGTTGAGGGTTCGATCCCAGCCCAAGTCGATGACACTTAAGTGTGCGATGCTGATATAATCACGGCAGTTGCGAGCATCGTTAAATAAACCATAATTAATTATACAACTGAATACACGTCCACTTGACATTTAATTCGTGTATTCGCATAGTGAATATCCACACATGCTTTTTGTTTATGGATTTTGTGATGGAAATGTATTGGCTGCTGTTGAGAAATACAGACGACGTTTTCCCAATCGAAGAGTTCCATGTAGCTCTGTGTTTTCTCGTGTTCACCGGGTGTTATCTGAAACTGGTAAGCTATCAAGTGTTTCACTGAGGTCGGAAAGGAAACCTGTACCGGTAACTGATATGCATTTACAATTCATGGAATCCAGAAAAGGACAATCTTAGTCATTTATCTTGCGTCATTATTTTATTTTATTTTCTTACTGAGTATTTACTTAATTAAGAAATAAACCTATTAGAATAACACAATGTATAATGTATCATATCACAATGTAGAAATACGTCTATGAAAGTTCACCCATCAATAACTTCCCAACAGTTAGACTTAGGATATAGGTGTAGGTTAACCCAAACTACATTATCCTCAAGTATTTCACGTTCCTCCTGAGATGCCCTGTATAGTCGTGTTCGAGTGTGTCTTTGGACTACATTTGGTTTCATGACTTAATTTTTCTTTATATTTGACGTAATTAATTAAATGCGCTTTGATTGGTCCACGTGTGATCTTATGAATTCTATCAACTTCAAGGTGGAATTTATTGCCTGTGATGATAAACAAAATGACAGCTAAATTTCATCACAGCCGAGAAGTAATCGGTCAGTCTTGCCTAGAGTGTCTTCATCGCCTTCTGCTCCACTTCGGAGAACTTCCTTGTTAAATATTTAATCGTTCTTGGTCGGGTTTCAACCCACAACACTCCGACATTGACAGTAACTCCACTGAGCTTGTGAGTCGCAACTTCACGTGTACAACTCGCATCCGTGACTGACGGGCCACAGTACGTATAGAGAGCATACAGTAAAGACACCTAAGCCATTTCGTGGGAACAAATTCTGAGTGCGCATGTCACGAAACCGGGTGTATTATCTGGAACCTCCACCAGATGGATCTCCATCTACGACAGGCTGGCATATTTTAATATTAACTGAAAACATTCATTACTCATCTTTTAACAGTTTTAAAGACATGGGGCAAAGGAATGGCAATATAAATATAATAATAATTACTTCCGTATGCAATCATCATGAAAATATTCACTAATTGACGCTAACTTTCAAGTCACTGTTTGAGGCTTATGTTGGTAAAACTGATCCAAGTACAACATAATGCATCACGGCGTCCGTTGCGGTGAAGTGCGAACATGAACGTCAACAATGGATGTAAGTATTTTGACTTCCTAGCGACATAATATTAATGATAGATAATGTACATGCAAGATTATTCGTATTACTGACCAATAAAATAAATAAATAATATTTTACTAATATTTTGATAGTGGTTTGATACTAGCCACATAGTTGGATTCATTGAGAACTAGACCTTACTGAGCTTGAATTTAGTACCAACAACATCAAAGGTGCCGACAAGAGTTGTCCCTACTGATTCTTCTTATACTGTGCACGGGCAGTAATAACAGCATCAATTGAGCTCAGACAAACAGAATGGCTCCAGGATATCGCGGCTGCGTGCTGTGTTGACACAGGCTGACGTCATACGAGGGCAGTCTCAGAAATATTGGCTTGCAATAGAGGAGGTCTGACATAGATTTCGAACCAGATCAAGTCAATTCTTGCTTAATCGCAGTTTCTATCGCTTTGACTCAGAAGTAGCTTGACGAATTCGAACAATGCTTCCTTCAACACAAAACAAACATGAATGCGTGTAATCTGTACTGTAAAGTCTGACGTCGTCTTCCAGTTCCCTATCGAAATACAGGAAAACCTGGACAACAGGCTACCGTTGTACGAAACTGAAAGGGAAAGATTTAAATGAAGTACGCTTAACTCTAAACTACGTTACTGCATAAGTTCGTTGCGTTTTTGTTCGTCATGGCAACACTGCGTTGTTAGGAGACTGTGTATCATTTTTCGTTTGTCATATGTTATTTGAAGAGTTGTGCTTATAAATACGCCTTGAATTTTGCGGATTTGAAGAAAATTTGTGGGCTAAAGAAGATGGAGTGTCAAGTAGAAACAAAACTAACACTTCCAACATATTCTTCTGTTGCAGTTGAATAGAGCAGCAAAGGCAGCGGAGGCGGCTCGAAACATTTGTGCCGTGTACGGGAAGAATGCCATCGGAGAAAGCGCTGCAAGAAAATGATTCTGTCTTTTCAACAAACAAAACCTCGTGCTTGAAGCTGAAGTAATGAAATTCTTCGTTTCATAGCGGGATACACTCCCTTTGATTACGTAAAAAGTAGCTATATAAGACAGCAATTAAGTCACAAATATACTATCTGAAACAATAAAACGCTATAGATTAAATTGGAAACATCATGTTGAACGAATGCCAAATACAAGGATAGTTAAAACTGCAATTTTATATAATCCGACTGAACGACGTAAACAAGAACGACCTTGAAAACCACAGATTGCACACAGAAACGCTGGCTAGACCAAATCTAGGAAGCCGAAACAGGCCACAAGACCTAATCCCTGCAGTCGATGATGATGATGATGATGATTTCGGAAAGGAAAAAAACGAGAAAAATCGTAGTAAACCTTTTTGTTTGAAATATCTCAAAGAAGAACTCCCTGAAATTAATGGCACTACTTATTACCCACTTTGTATATTGCTTCCTTCACACATTCGAGGCAATACAACCATAAAACCATGCAGTTACCTAGTCCATCAACTTGCGTTTGGGGAAAGGAATGACTCCTTTCTGTGATTGGCTGCTCCATTGAAGGCGTGTCTAACAATATTACGAATGTCTGATACTTCCAAATTCATGAAAGAGTTAAAAGCTGCTCACGGCCTACTGTGTGATATGTTGCAAATTAAAAAGTGGAATTTATATTACTGCTGTGAACAGAACTTCTGCAATAATGTATTTTTAATTACCAGTATTGGGCTCAGTAATAATTATGAAAATATGATTATTGCAACATGTATTAATAAATATCTTATAACCGAATATGGTGTACACAAAGTGAAATAATTCGCTTGGTTTGTGAGATGTCTTAAAATGCAACTTTATTAAATATTCATACGGCATCTATAGGCTACCATTAAAGTTAATTGTGTATTATAGTCCAACTTTTCGACAGTAATTTACTAAAACGTATGCCACAAGATGTAATAATAAACGCCTCAGTTCAAGAATTACTGAAACTATATTTTGTGTTTGCATTGTAGACCTAGCAGCCTATCTGATTAGTGTGATTACCAATTACGCAACCGAATGTTTTTCCCTTTGTGGGGCCTTACTCCATGTTACCGTAACACATAAATTCTGTAGGACCAAAAATTAATCTTTACGTAAATTTACTTTTGTTTTCTACAATCTTAAACTGTAAGTGAATTTTAATGTTATGTGTAAAATGATAGACATCTACTGTGTGTATGTATGTATTTATTTACACTGCAAGTGGGCAAGCACCCGGTGGCAGTGGTATACACAATGTAAACAATACACAATACAATAAGAATACATACAATTTAACACAATAATTACAATTAATAATAAAACATAAAATACCTAATTTTACAATACAACCTACATATGTATAGGGCCTACATAAGTTTCAATAGTCTTTCACTTTACTCTCATCTCACTCACTGTAGTGGCACTATGACGCATTTCACTGATACTTTAGCACACATTTCACTGACACTATAGAACACATTTCATTGACGCTATAAATTATCACTGATCGGAACTATTCACTGCACTGTAAAACCATAACTTCACTGACTCACCTCGCTTCACTGATACAACAGTTCAAATAAGTCAAATAATTACACCCTTATGCATACTTATAAACAGAACTACATTTAGGCTAAACATTTCTAGTCTAAGGCCCTCTTACACGCTATTTTTAAATAATTTATAATTCAAACCAAGGGAGTAACTCGTCAGGCTAAATAAAATACATGTCACCTTAAAAAATTAAATGTTAAATGTCACCTTAATTTTAATTTGCAATTTAAACACAACTTTTTAAGTTCTTCTAGAATCTCCTTAAGGAAGGACAGCCCTCAAAGACCGCTGCAGGTACGTCATTCCAATCATCTATCGTTCTATTTAAAAATGAGAATTTACCTACATCCGTTTTCTGTTTCCTACATTTGATTTTAAAATCATGATCATATTGCAGTAAATATGAAGTTAATAAAATTAATCTAGATTTAGAAGTATTTGTTCTCCAAATAGATCTATGGCCTATACTATATGGTACATGCAAAATAATAAACTTTCGTATTATCCGATTTTCGCATTATCCGGGTACATATTCCTGGTGACTAGCCCGGAAAATTTGTTGAATTGGAGAGTATTCAGTCAATGGATCAACAGACCGCTCTTTCACAAGTCCGATTATATTGGATTTCGCAATTCACAACACACAAAATAATAGTAACAGAGGAGACTTTTTGTGCTTCTATCCGGAAGAGAACAAACTGGCGGCAAATGTAAATCAGTTGTCGCGATCAACAGTCAGTACTGCTCCCTACATGCAATTCTCCATCTTACTTCTTTTTCAACTCCAGAAGGCGGACGACAACTCGCAGCAGTCCTGCCTACTGTGTCAGCTTAATTCTCATGCACAGCGACCTCCGAGTACGCGACTGCAGAAACGGGTCGAGGGGCTTTAATTGCCGTTGCGTTTGGAGACTCTGAAATAAGGCTCATTGCAACAGACGGACTGCAGCACTGCTCCGTGGAGCTGCAGTGCACCAAAGCAGATGTCTGCTTCATTTTCAAGAGTGTGTTGCAAATATGGTTTGTAGTGTCGGTGCATTAGTTATTCATAGATTTCAAAAAGGCATATGACTCGGTTAAGACAGAAGTTTTGTATGATATTCTTATTGAATTTGGTATTCCCAACAAACTACTTCAATTAATTAAAATGTGTCTCAGTAAAACGTACAGCAGAGTTCGTATAGGTCAGTTTTTGTCAGATGCGTTTCCAATTCACTGTGGGCTAAAGCAAGCAGATGCACTATCACCTTTACTTTTTAACTTTGCTCTAGAGTATGCCATTAGGAAAGTCCAGGATAACAGAGAGGATTTGGAATTGAACGGGTTACATCAGCTGCTTGTCTATGCGGATGACGTGAATATGTTAGGAGAAAATCCACAAACGATTAGGGAAAACATGGGAATTTTACTAGAAGCAAGTAAAAAGATAGGTTTGGAAGTAAATCCCGAAAAGACGTATATGATTATGTCGTGACGAGAATATTGTACGAAATGGAAATAGATATTGGAAATTTATCTTTTGAAGAGGTGGAGAAGTTCAAATATCTTGGAGCAACAGTAACAAATATAAATGATACTCGGGAGGAAATTAAACGCAGAATAAATATGGGAAATGCGTGTTATTATTCGGTTGAGAAGCTTTTATCATCCAGTCTGCTGTCAAAAAATCTGAAAGTTAGAATTTATAAAACAGTTATATTACCGGTTGTTCTTTATGGTTGTGAAACTTGGACTCTCACTTTGAGAGAGGAACAGAGATTAAGGGTGTTTGAGAATAAGGTTCTTAGGAAAATATTTGGGGCTAAGAGGGATGAAGTTACAGGAGAATGGAGAAAGTTACACAACACAGAACTGCACGCACTGTATTCAACACCCGACATAATTAGGAACATTAAATCCAGACGTTTGAAATGGGCAGGGCCTGTAGCACGTATGGGCGAATCCAGAAATGCATATAGAGTGTTAGTTGGGAGGCCGGAGGGAAAAAGACCTTTAGGGAGGCCGAGACGTAGATGGGAAGATAACATTAAAATGGATTTGAGGGAGGTGGGATAAGATGATAGAGAATGGATTAATGTTGCTCAGGATAGGGACCAATGGCGGGCTTATGTGAGGGCGGCAATGAACCTCCGGGTTCCTTAAAAGCCAGTAAGTAAGTAAGTAAGTAAGTTTCAGGTGGATGAATATAACAGACATGTCAGCCAGGTGGAGCTTCATTTTCAATGTTATGCAGAACACCGTGTGCTAGAATTCAGTAAAAGTTCTCTGCCCAAGTGCAGGTCCTTCACTGCACACACAGCATTCTCCAATCTGCCCTCTTTTCCATCTTCCTCTTAGTCTCCACAGACGATCCAATATTTTTTTTCATTAGTGGTTTATTTTACGACGCTTTGTCAACTGCTGTGTCTATCAAGCGTATGAATGATATGAAGGTCTAGGATGAATTTGCGATATTGGCCAATAACGTTACAGAACCGTGTTAAAATCAACCAATCACAGTTGTGTTCCTCGATAAGACGCTTTGTAAGGAAGCGGCCTATCTGATAAGACGCCTGGTACAATACTGGACATGTAATCGCGTTAGTATGCAGTCATTTAACTTTGGAAATTGCGTTTTCAATACCTGTAACTTCAAGTAATAAATAAATGTTTGAAAAAATCTTTAGTATTTTTATTCTGTTAATGTAACATTTCAGCTTATTTACTTTTTGAGGTTAAGTATTGTTGTTTCGTATTTCCGCTCTGAGTAGTTAGAAATAGTATTTAGTATGCCGTGTCTCAAAGCTCAAGTCCATACTACACACCAATGACTAGCAACTAGGTGACTTGTAAACTACACACTAGGGGGCTTTGGACATGTATGCTTGAAACATGGCCTTCTTTATAGACTATTTTTCTAAAAACCATGACATTACGGTGCA
Organism: Periplaneta americana; assembly: GCA_025594305.2. Taxonomy (NCBI): domain Eukaryota; kingdom Metazoa; phylum Arthropoda; class Insecta; order Blattodea; family Blattidae; genus Periplaneta; species Periplaneta americana. The sequence continues at coordinate 158,970,248 of JAJSOF020000013.1, forward strand.
GCACTGAATTAAGGAGGCAGTGTGCTAATGCAGTTTCATTACGAGTTATGTGGAAAAGATAATAATAATAATAATAATAATAATAATAATAATAATAACAATAATAATAATAATAATTTATTTATTTAATCTGGCAGAGCAAAGGCCAGTAGGCCTTCTCTTCCGCCCAGCCAGACTCTAATTCTAATTGAATACAATTGCTTACATAATTATTACATTAATATCTAGACCATAAGACAACATGAAAGTAAATAATCAAAGTTGGATAAATAATGTTAGTGTGACAATAATGAACATTGGTAAGAAATAGTTATAATAATAATAATAAATAATAATAATAATAATAATAATAATAATAATAATAATAATAATAATAATAATAGTAATAATAATTATTATTATTATTATTATTGTTATTATTATTATTATTTATTTATTTATTTAATCTGGCACAGTTAAGGTCAGTAGGCCTTCTCTTCCGCCCAGCCAGACTCTAATTCTAATTGAATACAATTGCTTACATAGTTATTACATTAATATCTAGACCATAAGACAACATGAAAGTAAATAATGAAAGTTGGATAAGTAATGTTAGTGTGACAATAATAAACATTGGTAAGAAATAGTTTTAATAATAATAATAATAATAATAATAATAATAATAATAATAATAATAATAGTAATAGTAATAATAATAATGAGATAATTTAGATATTTATCTGTGATACATATAACCATTAAACATTGAGAAACCTGAAACAGCTATTATTGTTAATAAGAATTGTTAGAAAAATATCTCGTTAGTCTATTCTTAAATTGGTTTGATGTCTGACAGTTCTTGACATTACTCTGTAGGGAATTCCAAAGCCGAGGAACAGCCACAGTGAAAGAAGATGAATATGAGGATGTTCGGCAGGAGGGAATGGATAATATTGAGGAGTGTTGTGATCGTGTGTCTAGGTTATGATGGGTGGATAAATTTTGAAAACGAGACGCAAGATAGACAGGAGTGGAGAAATGCAATATGTGAAAGAGAAGGAAAAGACAGTGGATTTTCCTACGATCTTCTAGACGGAGCCAGGACAACATTAGGGCTTAATATATGACAATGATGTTTAAAACATTGTACAGAAGGTACAAACACTGTCAGTGTTCAAAGTTAACGTGTTATTCTACATTATTTCACTTCCAAAGCATTTTCAGATTTCATAACCCCAATTGTTAATGAGGTATCCATGTTTGTTTAGTGAACAAGTCAACAATCTAGCAAGCATTCTCGTTTACTAGCTACTACGGACTTTAATGCTATGCACTATGTAGCTTTGGATCATAACTTCTGACGCCACATCCGGCTATTTAGTCAACAATCTAGTTCACTTCAGCTGAAAATGTAGCTTTGAGACACGGCCTTAGTATGCCGTGATAGATAGCAGTTTGTTTTTTTAACTTCATTACAAGGAAACAATATAATGTCTTACTGCTGTGTTTTATAATAATTATTATTATCATTTACGTAAGTAATTCGGTTTTGCAAGTTATTTAATTTTATTCGTTATTAAATTGCACTCATGGTTTCATTTTATTAGCACAATTTCACTTGTCCTTCGGGTTCGTAAAATTATCAGCACTCGTGCAATTACTATAGATGACGTCAGCGAGATGAGTTCAAGACCAGCGCCGAAAGTTACCCAGTATTCGCTCTTAATGGGTTGAGGGAAACCCCGGAAAAATATATTATCTTATGTTATTTATTTATTTATTTATTAATATCTCGTTTTGTGATTTTGAAATATATCAGGTAAATTCCTTAGAAAGAATCCTGTATAGGGCAGCTAAATTTGTTAAAGGTAAAAGAGAAGATGGAAACGATACCGGTTACGATAAAAGAACTTAAATGGGAAACTTTGGAAAACAGACGTAGGATAACTAGAATAACATCATTGTATAGAGCACATCTAGGTCAGAAAGCATGGGTAGACATAACGGCTCGGTTAGAAAAGCCAACATACTATGGTAGGAACGATCATGATTTTAAAATCAAATGTAGGAAACAGAAAACGGATGTAGGTAAATTCTCATTTTTAAATAGAACTATAAGTGATTGGAATGACCTACCTGCAGCGGTCTTAAGGAGATTCCAGAAGAACTTAAAACGTTGTGTATAAAGTGCAAATTAAAATTAAGGTAACATTTAACATTTAACTTTTTAAGGCGACATGTATTTATTTAGCCTGACGAGTTACTCCCTTGGTTTGAATTGTAAATTATTTAAAAAATAGCGTGTAAGAGGGCCTTAGACTAGAAATGTTTAGCTTAAATGTAGTTCTGTTTATAAGTATGCATAAGGGTGTAATTATTTGTCTTATTTGAACTGTTGTATCAGTGAAGTGAGGTGAGTCAGTGAAGTTATGGTTTTACTGTGCAGTGAAATGTGTGCTAAAGTGTCAGTGAAATGCGTCATAGTGCCACTACAGTGAGTGAGATGAGAGTAAAGTGAAAGACTATTGAAACTTATGTAGGGCCTATACATATGTAGGTTGTATTGTAAAATTAGGTTATTTTATGTTTTATTATTAATTGTAATTATTGTGTTAAATTGTATTGTGTATTCTTATTGTATTGTGTATATAATTGTATTGTGTCTTGCTTATCATTTTATTGTGTATTGTTTATATTGTGTATACCACTGCCACCGGGTTCTTGCCCACTTGCAGTGTAAATAAATACATACATACAAATCTCTGTTAGACTACTGCTATGCAAAAACCCTCTCACATTATCGAAGAGGATATGGGCAGTATTCCCTCAATCTCTTCGCTCCTCTCGCGGATTGGCCTGCAGGTGCTCCCTCCTTTGCTGTTGGCACGACTCATTTTGCAATCGCCGGTATTTGTTTTATCCGTTGCAAAATACGTTCCGTACTCGGCCGGACGTGTAATTTCCAGAGCAAGAGGGCGTTGTCAAGGCTGCGGCCATGCCGATGTTTTCACAAAGTTCGCGAGGTCGAGCCCTGGCCACGGCACCCACACTCGGCCCGGAACATGCTTTCCAAATTCAGGGGCACGCCCCCGAACCCGCGCCGTTGCCAACTTACTGTTGCCTCGGTCTTGTCTGATTGCCCTACTCTGCCGTTACTGAGGAACGACTGTAAAGCAGTTTTCAATCCTAGGAGTCTGCGAAGTGGCTGGAAATCTTCTATTGTTCGACGTTTATAATAATAATAATAATAATAATAATAATAATAATAATAATAA